>JBBPBX010012391.1:30729-54148 GCA_038048925.1 Garcialebias charrua
TTTATTCTTACAGAATTTGTGTTGTTTCCATGTCAGTTTGTCATCAATGATAACACCCAAAAACTTCACCTCACTCACTCTACAAATCTCAACACCCTCAATTTTGAGTGGAACATCAACAGTTTTCTTTTTATTACTGAATATCATGTAATTAGTTTTTTCTAGATTTAATGATAATTTATTTATTTTAAACCAAGTTTGTATCTTGACAAATTCTGTCTTTATCAATTCCAACATTTGTTCTATATCTTCACCTAAACAGAAAAATGTGGTATCATCAGCAAAAAGTACACATTTAAGGAGTCCTGACACATTTACCAAGTCATTCACATATAAAATAAATAGCTTTGGTCCAAGTACAGAGCCTTGGGGAACTCCACATGTGATATTACAGAGGTCAGATCTTACATCATTTATTTGTACAAATTGTTTCCTATCTTTCAAGTAGCTAGATACCCACTGTAATGCTGGTCCTCTAATACCATATTTGTTCAGTTTTTCAAGGAGAATGGTGTGATCAATAGTATCAAATGCTTTTTTTAAATCAACAAAAATACTGATACAATATTGTTTTTGATCGACAGCAGTAGTTATTTGTTCCATTAATTCCATGAGAGCCATTGATGTAGAGTTTTTTGCTCTAAACCCATACTGACTGTTGCTTAGAATATTTTGTTTATCTATAAATTGATCTAGTCTGTTCACAAATAGTTTTTCAAGAATTTTTGAAAACTGTGGTAACAAGGATATAGGTCTATAATTGTTGAACACACATTTATCACCATTTTTAAAAAGAGGAACTACCTTATAGCTACTTTCATATTATATGGAAATATACCTGTTGAAAATGATAAATTACATATACATGTAAATGGCTCAATAACATGGCAAACATGGCATACATGATTTCATGGCTTGGAATATGTCTTGTAAAAAAGGCTGTTAACTACATTTTTTTCTTCTTTCGGCTGCTCCCTTCCGTCGCCACAGCGTACAAACTTGCACAAAGACCTGGCAATTGTTTTTACTGCAAACGAAAGTAAGTACATGTGGCAGGATGTCCTGCGGCCACTGAATGCACCATACAGGTGCTGCAATGTGATTGGTGGGTCTGGGGCTGGGCTTCCTGTATAAAACGGGCCCAGCCCTCAGGGTTAATTACATGCCATCTGCCTTCCAGGACAGACCTTGGTGTCTGATGGCAGTGTCACACAAACGGGTGCATGGTCGCAATGATCTATTGTTCTTGCGACCACTGACAAGCTTCATGTTTCCCTCTTGCTAGAGGTGAAACTTGGTGGTGAGTAAGCACCAGTTTATCTCTCTGTTTTATACTTTTTAGATTTTAATGTTAAATATTTATTGTTTTAGTCCCTGCTGTTTGTCCTTGCGGTGTGTTTGCTGCTGTCCGGATGGTCCCGACTGGTGCTGCCCTCCATCTGGGTCGTTCGACTGCCGACTGGTCCTGTGTTGGTGTTCGCTGTCTGGACGGCGTGCGTGGAGCGTCCTGCGGGCTGAACTGGACCAATGTCCAGCTCAACTAACTGAACGGGTGTCGGCTGAAGTGGCGTCTCTTCCGGAGCTACAGATGAGACCAGGGTGGACTTTGGACTGTTGTCGTGTGTGTGTGTGTGTGTGTGTGTGTATATATATGATTTTCTTCCTGTTTATACTGATATGAATTGCACTTTTAACTGAGCAAGAACTTCCTTTTAAAACTGTCACTGTTTAGTATTTAATTAAACAATTGTGCAATTTAATTGGTGCCAGCAGTGTGTGAATCTGTCCCAAGCCTCCTCTGCAACGGGTCTACGTGCCTTAAGGGTAATTTTTTAGTAAAGTTTTTAACCAAATTCACTTTCTTTTATTAAAAATAGATTATTTATTTTTTAAACTAGATTATTTATTTTTTAAACTAAAGTTCCCTATTTTATCAACTCCCGTCCGGCTACATACATTTTACTTATACAGTATAGCACCTTTTAGAGAGGTATAAAACCACAAAGTGCTTCACAGAACATAAAACATAAAAACACAAACGATAAAACAGAAGGAAAGATAAAACAACGTGAGCATGACATAAGACAAAATACTTAAAAGCCAATCTGAACAAATGTGTCTTCAGCTGCCTTTTTTTTTTTAAGAATCAAGAGAATCAAGGCAGCACAAAGTCAGAGGCAACACATTCCACAGTCTGGGGGCCACAGCCCTTAAAGCTTTATCCCCTCTGGTCTTAAAATGAGTTTGTGGGACCATTAACAGCCTTTGACTGGAAGATCTGGAAGTCAAGCATTCTGGACGAGCTGAAGACGTGAGATGGAGGCCTGGCTGACCCCAGCATAGAGTGCATTACTAATAAACGATGACGAGTTCAACACATCGCCAACATATCCGGCTTCTTTTTATTTCAGGAATTTTTTTTGCAGGTTTAAGTAAAGATGGCATCAACATAATGCTTTACAGACAGGAAAGCTGTGAAATGTTTGGTGCTAAACTAGTTTGAGTCCCGTTGAAAACTGGGAGAATTTTGTCTTGCTCATCCATCTGAGCAAACAAAAACTGACATGTGGCGTTCCATGTGGGTTGTGCACCATACGTTATTTATGATCCACGCTAAGATAATAATGCAGTCACACACAAACTGAATGTTTTTTTTTTACTGATTTGCTGGTGGCAGCAAAAAAAACGTCTACGCAAATCAATGGCGTCTGTGAGAAGCAAATACAGGTGACAAGCCAGAAAATGTTACCCTCTCTGAAAAACAACAAGTAGGTCACCAAACCACAACCTATACTGCAAGGGGGCTGCTGTGATTCAGCGAGCAGACAGAGACGTCTGAGGCTGAAAATAAGGAGACCGACAGCAGCTGCTGAGTCGAGCAAAGGCTATGAAAAGCTTCTAATTATATACGACTGCAGACAGACTCACGCCACTTCATATGTTCAGTTGTGACCAAGTGAATCATAAAGCAGGGATTTTTTTTCTTCTCTTTTGAGGTTTCGTCAAATTGTCTGTTTCTGTATCGTAAGACTGAAGCAGAGGGGAAAGAAAAAGAGCAGCAAGAGGAGAGAAAATCACAGAGTTGACAAGAGCAAAGAAACAAGATTTTTCATACAAGTATAGATTTTAGACAGGAGGGAAAAATGCATGAAGCAGAACTAAAAATGTGCTGCTTTTACTGCCAGCCTAAAAATATGAAGCAGGCACGAGCACTTCCAGACCTGACAGTGTTTGGAGTCGTATTTCTTGCGCTGTTAAGAAACAGGAAAAGAGTATCCTGGTGAGAGGAGAAGCTGCTGCCAAGTGCATGTGTGTGTGAATCCTTGATGCTCAACGAGGGATGCTGGGATGTCTGCCACCAGGAAGTTAGAGGGATGGTGGCAAGCGAAGCACATGAATGAACAATGCAACCAACATCACTCCGCAGCAAGACAACCTTCTGGGCTGCACGCTGCCCCAGTCTGTGCCAGTACAGAATAAAAACACTACATGTCATCCAAATTCCCCAGAGAGCAGATAAACACGGAGCTGGCAGACCTGGATTAAAAAAAAACTTTTATTTTTGTGGTTTTGAGTTCACACATAGATACTGCTACGTTTAAAACTCATTTATGTCATCCAAGGCATGACAGTTTCAAACTATCTCACAGAAATGCAACTTCTTTTTCTTGCTGTGGAAAAACAAACTTCAAAAGATCATCAGCCTTTTATTAGGACTTTTCTCAAACTGCAGGGCTTTGTAGATTCAATTAAACGGTTCTTATGGAAGCGAAAACTGCATCTCTGTTCATTATTTTCTCATTTGAGACTTTTATTTTTTGCAGCACAATAAAGCAGAATTATGTATATGTATCAAAACTTAATTATCAAGCCTGTAATAAGGCAGTGATGAAGCGTATTGCAGCATTTTGTTTTATTGTCGAGTTTCTTAGACGGCAGTTCTGAGAGGATCGAGACAAAATCAAAATAAACTTTTGGTTTTGTAGCTGAACAAAATTGCATTTTTGAATCCACTTAGATTATGACAAAGAGTTGTTATCTTAAAACAAATACCTGGCTTTGAAGCCTTTAAATGCTTCTCTATGATCTTAACCGATATGTAATGAAGTCTCCCTCCAGATAGAAACATTCTCCGTTGTTTCTGTCCAGGGCCATAAAAAGGCGGCTGTCCTAGCTGCCAAAGGTCAAGAGGCAGGTTAAATCCATGACAGGTCACGAGTCCATTACAAAGTCATCACAGAGACACACAAGACTAACAACCATGTACATTATGCTACTACTAAAGGTAAACTTTGGAATAAAAGGTAGCCTAATAAGATTAATGATTTCAGGAAAAGACCTGGAAATTCATCCTTGCTCTCCAAATATTAACAAGACAGCAATTGTTTAATTGTCCAGATCCATTTCTTATTATGCATCTGTCAAGTACTGTATAGGATGTATTATGGTATAGTCTCTATCTGTCTGTCCAAAAAAAATTATTTTGTCTGGCCCGTAACTCCTGATACTTTCAAGATAATTTAACAAAACTTCCTACACACATGCATCATTATTAGACGGAGCTGTAGGCTTCCAGTATTTTCCCCCCAGGTTTCCGAGTTCCAGGGTGGCGCTAGTGAGCAACTACAGCTGGAGCTCGTTCACCAGATTGGCTCCAGGACTATATAAGGTTTCAGATAAGCTCCATTCCTTGCTGAAACAATATCCTACCAATCTGTACATGTGCCTCCAGCCTTTTAGTATACTTTGTGCTGAAAGTACTTACCTTGAGTTCTTTCCTCCTGTTTCCAGAGATTTGCAGACCTGAATCTGATCTTCCTGGACCACTAACCTGACGACATAAGGCATTCTATGTTATACTCACCTCTGAAGCTCCTATCTCAGCTGCACCTGCACCATCCAACTACTTGCCCCCCTCTCTACTGGATCTTCACTGCCTGTTCTATTTCAATCAATCTATTTTGGAAACCCTCTGAATCATTCTTCTGCTGCAATGAACCAAACTGTAAGGAACCAAGCAACAACGTTTTGTATCTACAACCAAAGATCCTTGTCAAGGAACTAACCCATCTCCCCCATTCACGGACTTCCTGACCCTTGCCTGTACATGTATATTTCTACACTGTAAATAAATCACTTTAATTATATATGAGTCTGATTACATTGTTCTCTCAGTCCGTTCTCTCTGGGGTCTCGATCTTGCGACAGGAGTGTTGCACACACTTTGCACTACCCCAGCTCCAATGTCAAGGTCACAAATCAAGGTCAAATGTTAAACAAGGTTTTCCCTTTCAGGGTCATACCATAAATTGCTGTCTTGCTGTATGGTTCTCTCTTTTGCTCCAGACGAAGATGGTTGCTTCACAAGCTCCTGACCCCCTCCTGCTTTTTGCTTTCTTTTTTCTGTGAACCTTCAGAGCCTCTCTCTACATATCTTCCAAACTGTAAATCATGGATTTGGTAAGCTGGTCTCTCAATGTAATTGATAAAAAATTAAAAAAAGATGAGAAGACAGGGAACAGGAGAGCCCTCATGCCCTGAAGGGACATTTGCTTTGAGATATACCATGGATTCCTGGGGCCATTGAAAGATGATAGGTCTCTCCATCCACTGAGGACGTAGAAGACGCATAAGTAATTGGATTTATGAAAGTGAGATTTCTACTTTTGGGAATCGGCGGGTTTCTAGCTTATCGACATACTCGGAAGACATCGGCAGCGGATCTGGCAATTTTGAGGCTGCCTGCCATGTGTGAAGAAATGTGCCATGCTTTGAGCGGTCAGATTCAATTGCTTCTCGAGCTGAGCTGTAAGCTGGACACGATTTCTGAGAATCGCAGGCCACTTGCGGCTTCTGGAACTCGTTGGCGTGAAGGATTCAATCTTGGGGAAGGCTTCAAGCATAGCTTGGCGGAATGACCACAAATCTGGCTGTTTTGGATTTGCCATTGAGAAGTAACAGGCAAACTTTTGAAGGCAGACATAAAAATAAAAAAACAGTCAAGCAGAGTCTGCCTGTCCCAAAACGTGTGTGGCTCCCCTGCTTGGCCTTGGATAGGCCAGCTATCTCAAATTCTCCCAGAGGTTATGTGAAGATGCTTTGCTGCTCCTCCCCACCTCCTTCCCCACTTTCCGAAGACACCTGTGGGCCTTATCAGAACTGAGCCGCTGATAGACATTGTACCATCATATCAGGACTTTGGAATTTTTTGGCAGTGTCCATGGACAACTCACCACCTTTGTTGACCACCTCATGCTTAAATATGATGTCACTGTGTGTTGCTGTTTATGTTGTGAGGTCTTTTTTTTTTAGCATCTTTTAAACTATGCCCCGGCCAGGACATGTTGTGATATGATTTTTTTTTATTTTGTTTTACTTACCTCTTGTTCCTTTTTCCTCATTGACTTTGTATGTTTGTATGTAAAAGGTCTCTCTTGTAAATGAGTCCTCAAGGCTCATTGGGAACTAACTTGTATAAATAAAGGTTGAATGAATGAATGATAATTTCTTGACAGGTGTATAATGTGCCATATGCAGTACCGTACTCTTCTTATATTGCATCAAAAATCACCAAAGGAAACCCATCCAGCAACTTAAAATGTAAAATTCTGTGCATCAAAAACTACAAACTAAACAATTTTTCACAGTGCTTCAGTCTGCAAAGCTCATTAGTCTACTGTACACAAAATAGACACAGATGGATCCCGTTTAAAAAGCCATTTGCTTTTTGATAGAAGTTGTGACATCTACAGTAGTTCTGAAAAAGGATTGTTGCCATTTTAAGTTTATTTCCTCAGTAAATATACTTCATAAATAAATCTGCTTTTTAATCCCTTAGACCCCACACATTTTATTTTGGCTGATTGTTGAGAAACTTTCAGATCTTCGCACGATGTTACAAACCTCAATAAAAAGTCACCCGGGTGAAAAAGTAACAACGGTGTAAGATTACTAAGTTACTAAGAAGATTTGATAAAGTCTTTGATGGACCGGGTGATAAATGTTAGTTGTTCGCTGTCTCTCCTTGATGCCCATCTCTGATGGTCATAATCACGAAAGCGAGACGAGGCAGTTTAAACAAACATGTGGAAGAAACTGGAAGGCCTCCGGCATGAAAACAAAGCCTTGTCATGCAAATGTCTTCTGTATGAACAGCAGACAAATAGGCAGCTGCAGAACTGGGTCAGTTAAACAGGTCAACATGGAGGACAGATGACTACATGCATTCTCTTTTTACTCAACCTAATAAATACCACCAAGACTTTTTTGGAACCTGTCTGCTGACAAGACCGCCTCCACCACCAGCACCCCAACAGCCACGCTTTAGTGGAAAAAAGAAACGCCTCATATATCATGCAACATGAGTATTGAAGGGATTTCTCAACGGTGTTCAATGAGCCAGACGTGTCTTAAAATGATAAAGATTTATTGACAGACACAGATTAACAGAATAATCAGAGTTTAACAGGAAATATAACAATTCGTTGTGCACAAGAAATTGTGAGCATTTCAGACCTGTCCGCGCCGAAGGTCCCCCGAGAATGCTGACTTTCCTTAGTTGTTTGTGTGATAATATGCGGCTTGTTCTGCTGTGTGATTGGCTGTTCTACTGATAAAGATCCTGGTTGCCGGGACAACAGTTATGAGCCCCCAGGGTCTCATAGTGCTCTGTTTAGATTCCTTATTGTGTGTGCGTGGCTTCTCTTTTGTCCTTAAGACATAAAGAGTTTAATGTACAGTATATATGTTTGTATCTGTCTGTACCATGGATTTTTATGTGTATGCGCCAGTTTGTTTGTATTAGAATGTTACTCTGTGTGTTTTTATATTCTTTGGATGTTCTGTGGGTCAGTTTGACTTTTTGGGCTTGTCCCAGGAATGTAGACATCCCTGTTTGGCCTACCCTGTGTGCTGCTTTCAAGCTGGACAGAAAACATGTTTGCACAAACATTTGTTAATACATTGATAATACTTTGTTTACAGAACACTTGGTTTCAATCATAATATCCTTCAGTATCTAAACAGGGGTTTGCAAAGTTGGGGTTAGGACCCCACTATGTGTCATATACTGTAACATCAAATTTGGGTCTTGAGATTATTCTTGGAGGTGGGGGGCTTTTTTTGTTTTTTAAACAAGACTAAAAATAGATAAGACATTCTTTTAAAATAGTCTAATGGTTTTTGTGCTCATTATACACCTACTTAATTTATCTAATTCATAAACTGGAGGTGGGATGCTGAAAAGTTTGGGCACAATTGGATTAACAAGAACCATGTAAGAGTAATTGTTTTAGAAATACCAGTGAAGAAATAAAAAATGTGTTTTGTGCACTCTGAACTTTCTACTACACTACATAATGCGTTGTGTTACAAGTTACTTTCACATTGTTTTTTTTTTATTTGTTCGTTAGTTTGAAAGTAACCAATGCTGAGGGGTGAGTTGGTCCATTGAATCACTACAAAAGCCGTTTTCGCATTGCACGGCCCTCCCCAGTCCAGCTCGTCCCTGGGTGGCCCAGAGCCAGCTCTGGGTCACCCGCGTTCATTACGCATTTGCCGCAGAGCCGCCTTGAAGTGGGTGGGGTGCTCTCTTCACGTGGATGGAGTGTTCGTGTTTTAAGAGAGGAGACTCCGCTAAAAATTATTTGTTAGCTGGATATATATACAGGTAGTCCCCGATTTACGAGCGAGATCCGTTACAACGAGGCGCTCGTAAACCGGAAATCTCGTAATTTGGAACGGTTGCCATGTCTCTCGTAAGTCCGGAATTTCGCTCGTAAATTGGAACGGTTTCGCTAGCGCGACTACAAACACTCGTTTTTCATCAAAAAACTGCTTATGAGTGCATAAAAATGATCGGAAACGTGTGTCCATATGTTTAGCTAACTAACTGTGGTGAAAAAACACATGAAAACTCAGTATTTTTTGCGTTTTTTCCAAAAATTCGCCAGCTCGTAAGTCTGGAACCTCGTAGATCAGAGCGCTCGTAATTCGGGGACTACCTGTATACTGTATTAGTGTTTCTGAGTTTAAATTTTGTTAATAACTGATCACAAATCAGCTTATGTCACAACGTAAATAACCACGAAGCGCGCACCCATTTCCGCCTTTCAGCGCGACTTGAATGTCGTTAAAATATAACTAATATTGTCTAACTGTTGCGCGCAGCCAGGGTTTTAAAATATAACTAATAATCTCTAACTCCTAAGCGTAGCTAGAATGTTAAGAGCGTTAAGAGGTAACGTTAGATCTGCCTTCAAGAAGAGCTGGGCCAATGACGTATATTCTAGTACATACATCATTGAGCTGGGCGCACCCATAGCACTGCTAATTCACCCCAAATGGATCCCACCATGGAGATTAAGACAGAAGATACACACAACCCATGGCCTTATTGAAAGATTATTGAAAGACTGTTCAGTACAACAGGACAGATTCTCTCTCCCTAAAAAGCCAGACTGCGCTCAAAAAACTTTGAAAACCAACTTCTTCTGAACTTGAACAAGAAATTCTTGCTGCAACATTAAAATGTGTCAGTTCATGGGATGTTAGCAGACAAGAGATGTCTCCAAATGGCTCGACACTTGGGTCCAAGTTTTGAAAATGGTGTCAGAAAGTTAAAATATTGTTCACTATTGACCCATTACAAGGTGTCAGGGAGTGGTCCGGTGAAGCGAGCAGAACCCAAAGTGCAGGTAGGCAGGACTCAGAAGACGTAGAGATTAAAATAATAAATACTTTAATGAAGAAATCAAAATGCTGACAGGACAGCTACTTACAGAACATGAAGGCTTCATCAGACAGGAGGGAAAACTCAGACAATGACCCGACAAACACAAAGGCCAGAACGCTAACTTAAATACAGAACGAGTCATTAACCCAAACACAAAATACTTGTCGGCCGTTCTGAGGAGGTGTAGGGAGGAGGCAGGGCCATCAGAGGGAGCCAGCCCTACAGTAACCCCCACCCACCCCCTCCCACGGACGTCCCACAGTAGCCAAAGGAATGCCCCCCAAAGAACAAGGGCGGGCGGAGGGAGGACACTGTCAGGACGGCGGGCACAAAGAAAGACATCAACCAGGGTTCGGGGGGCGACCGGGGGACGACCGGGAGGCCGTCCATCACCAGTAGTCCGCTCCGGAGGCAGTCCGGGAGGCCGTCCATCATCAGAAGAGGAGAGTACCCCCGGAGACGTGAGAACCGGAGTTGCAGTGAGGACCCCTGGAGACGAGAGGACCCCCGTCGTGAGCAAAGAGAAGAGCCGAGGAGCCCCCGCTGCAGGCGACGAGATGGACCGGGGAACCACCATTGCAGGCGAAGAGATGGGCAGAGGGACCCCAGCGAAGAGATGAACAGAGGAGTCACAGCCGCAGGCGACGAGAGGAGTCGTGGAGACTCAGCCGCAGGCGATGAAAGGAGATGTGGAGCCCCAGCAGGTGATGGAGCCTCTACAGGAGACAAGAGGATTCGTGGATCCTCCGCAGCAGGCGATGAGAGGAGTCGTGGAGCCTCCGCAGCAGGCGATGAGAGGAGTTGTGGAGCCTCTGCAGTAGGCGACGAGAGGAGTTGTGGAGCCTCTGCAGCAGGCGACGAGAAGAGTTGTGGAGCCTCTGCAGCAGGCGACGAGAGGAGTTGTGGAGCATCTGCAGCAGGTGACGAGAGGAGTTGTGGAGCCTCTGCAGCAGGCAACGAGATGAGTTGTGGAGCCTCTGCAGCAGACGATGAGTGGAGTTGTGGAGCCCCTGTAGCAGGCAATGAGAAGTCTCCTGCCATCAGCGAGTCGAGCGGTTGAGTCAGATTCTGCCGTCGGCGAGTCGGGCGATGGATACGTCCACCGCCGTCGGTGAGGCGATTGAAGATACGTTCCTTGCTGGCGGCGAGTCGAGCGATGAGTCTGTCCCTGCTGTCGGTGAGTAGAGTGATGAGTCTGTCCTTGCCGTCGGTGAGTCGAGCGATACGTCGGTCTCTGCCGTCGGCGAGTTGAGTGGTTGAGTCGTCCTCAGCGGTCGGAGAGTCGGGTGAAGAGCCGGCTGAGCGAAGACCACCTGTAGATGTTGCGGCGTCGGCTGAGCGAGGACCACCTGTAGACGTTGCGGCGTCGGCTGAGCGAGGACCACCTGTAGACGTTGCGGCGTCGGCTGAGCGAGGACCACCTGTAGACGTTGCGGCATCGGCTGAGCGAGGACCACCTGTAGACGTTGCGGCGTTGGCTGAACGAGGACCACCTGTAGACGTTCCGGCGTCAGCTGAGTGAAGACCACCTGTAGACGTTGCGGAAAGCGTCGAGACGTCAGCTGAGCGAGGACCACCAGAAAGCGTTGAGGTGTCGGCTGAGCGAGGACCACCAGAAAGCGTCGGGTGAGCGAGGACCACCAGAAAGCATTGAGGCGTGGACCTCTGTACCCAGGACCACTTTGGAGGCAGAGTCTGTGGAGAAGAGAAAAAGAGAGACTGCTCCGGATTGATCTGGTCCTGGTTGGTCTGCGGCAGGTGTAGGACCCAGAGTAGCAGGTACTAGAAACCGCATGGGTGCTAGCACAGGTCTCAGTCTGGGCGCTGGCATGAGAGCTAGTCTCGGTGTCTGCACTGAAGGGACCAGTCTTGGCGCTGGAACAAGAACCAGTGTTGGAGCTGGCATGGGAACCTGTGTGGGAGCTGCAGCTGACTGTGAGCTGAGAGATGCAGCCTCTGGAGGTACAGCTGACCGTGAGCTGTAGGATGCAGCTTCTGGAGGTACAGCTGTCTGTGAGCTGAAGGATGCAGCTTCTGGAGGTGCAGCCGACAGTGAGCTAAGAGATGTAGCTTCTGGAGGTGCAGCTGACTGTGAGCTGAGAGATGCAGCTTCTGGAGGTGCAGCTGACTGTGAACTGAGAGATGCAGCTTCTGGAGGTGTAGCTGACTGTAAGCTGAGAGATGTAGCTTCTGGAGGTGCAACTGACTGTGAGCTGAGAGATGCAGCTTCTGGAGGTGCAGCTGACTGTGAGCTGAGAGATGTAGCTTCTGGAGGTGCAGCTGACTGAGCTGAACGATGTAGCTTCTGGAGTTACAGCTGTTTGTGAGCTAAGAGATGCAGCTTCTGGAGGTACAGCTCTTTGTGAGGTATGAGATGCAGCTTCTGGAGGTGAAGTTGGACCTGAGCTGAGAGGTACAGTTTCTGAAGAGCTGAGAGATGCAGCTTCTGGAGAGCTGAGAGATGCAGCTTCTGGAGAGCTGAGATATGCAGCTTCTGAAGAGCTGAGAGCTTCTGAAAAGCTGAGAGCTTCTGAAGAGCTGAGAGATTCAACTTCTGAAGAGCTGAGAACTTCTAAAGAGCTGAGAGCTTCTGAAGAGCAGAGAGATTCAGCTTCTGAAGAGTTGAGAGATACAGCTTCAGGAGAGCTGAGAGATGCACCTTATGAAGAGCTGAGAGATGCAGCTTCAGGAGAGCTGAGAGATGCAACTTCTGGAGAGCTGAGAGATGAAGCTTCTGGAGAGCTGAGAGATGCAGCTTCTGGAGAACTGAGAGATGCAGCTTCTGGGGAGCTGAGAGATGCAGCTTCTGCAGAGCTGAGAGATGCAGCTTCTAAAGAGCTGAGAAATACAGCTTCTGGAGAGCTGAGAGATGCAGCTTCTGGAGAGCGGAGAGATACAGCTTCTGAAGAGCTGAGAGATACAGCTTCTGGAGAGCTGAGAGATGCAGCTTCTGGAGAGCTGAGAGATGCAGCTTCTGGAGAGCTGAGAGATGCAGCTTCTGGAGAGCTGAGAGATGCAGCTTCTGGAGAGCTGCAGCTTCTGGAGAGCTGAGAGATGCAGCTTCTGGAGAGCTGAGAGATGCAGCTTCTGGAGAGCTGAGAGATGCAGCTTCTGGAGAGCTGAGAGATGCAGCTTCTGGAGAGCTGAGAGATGCAGCTTCTGGAGAGCTGAGAGATGCAGCTTCTGGAGAGCTGAGAGATGCAGCTTCTGGAGAGCTGAGAGATGCAGCTTCTGGAGAGCTGAGAGATGCAGCTTCTGGAGAGCTGAGAGATGCAGCTTCTGGAGAGCTGAGAGATGCAGCTTCTGGAGAGCTAAGAGATGCAGCTTCTGGAGAGCTGAGAGATGCAGCTTCTGAAGAGCTGAGAGATGCAGCTTCTGGAAAGCTGATAGATACAGCTTCTGGAGAGCTGAGAGATGCAGCTTCTGGAGAGCTGAGAGATACATCAGGCTGAGCAGGAGCCAGCAGAAGCGAACGTAGCACACGTCTCTCTGACCACGCCTGTTGGAAACGCTGCCACGTCCCTGGCGAACAGTCGTTACTGTCAGCTCCAGAGAATGAGGAAATTGTTTCCTCTGCAGGGATCAGTTTGTCCCACAAAGCACTGGAGCTGACTTCCTCCCCCTTTATGTCAGGCGTGCCGGTGCGCACAGCTTCCTCCTCCAGCAAAAGTTTCACCTGAGCCCCGTCAGACCCTCCGTCTGATGGACCGGCAAAAGGGCTGACATACGCCTCCCACTTTGAAATTCTCCTCGGCTTCTCTGACAGCTGGCAAAGAGGGTGTGAAGGTGGGCGGGGCTGGGGTTCGGAGACGCCGGCTCGGTTCTGTCATCTGTTACTCCTGCGGCGAGCCCGGAGGTGTTGCTCCTCTCTCAGTGGGAACTCCTCCGGGACAGCAGGAGGTAGTTTGTGAGTTGCTGCCGCATTTCGAGGTGGTGAGGAAAAAGGCTCCAGCCTGATCGCCAGGCGAGTCCCAACGAACGAGTTCCTCTTCCTCAACTCTTCCTCGCGTTGAGCAGTCCTCTTCGCCTCACGTACAGCGTAGTCGACAGAAGATACACACAACCCATGGCCTTATTGAAATATTATTGAAAGACTATTGAAAGACTGTTCAGTACAACAGGACAGATTCTCTCTCCCTACAGAGCCAGACTGCGCTCAAAAAACTTTGAAAACCAACTTCTTCTGAACTTGAACAAGAAATTCTTGCTGCAACATTAAAATGTGTCAGTTCATGGGATGTTAGCAGACAAGAGATGTCTCCAAATGGCTCGACACTTGGGTCCAAGTTTTGAAAATGGTGTCAGAAAGTTAAAATATTGTTCACTATTGACCCATTACAAGGTGTCAGGGAGTGGTCCGGTGAAGCGAGCAGAACCCAAAGTGCAGGTAGGCAGGACTCAGAAGACGTAGAGATTAAAATAATAAATACTTTAATGAAGAAATCAAAATGCTGACAGGGCAGCTACTTACAGAACATGAAGGCTTCATCAGACAGGAGGGAAAACTCAGACAATGACCCGACAAACACAAAGGCCAGAACACTAACTTAAATACAGAACGAGTCATTAACCCAAACACAAAACACCTGTCGGCCGTTCTGAGGAGGTGTAGGGATGAGGCAGGGCCATCAGAGGGAGCCATCCCTATACAAGGTTGACTAGACAATAGTTTTACTAGAGTTGATGACAAACTGGAGTTGAAATGATCAGTGCCTGTTCCTTTGTTAGGTGTATTTAATACCCCTTTATTCAGGCAGACAACTTTTACTTCAATGCGTTTACTGCCGTTAAAATGACACATTGGTTTTGCTTTGTGTTAAATAAAAAATTTCAAAGGTATAATCATTCCTCTTTCTTATTTTTGCTTAATCACATTTAACTCTGCATGTCATCCCTGAAATTCTGATGCACAGAATCAAGTCCAAGTGTCAACGGTGTCACAGAGTAAACACAATAAAAACATGAATTATCTGCATCATTGTTCAATAAATGGCTCAACACTATTAATGTATACATATGATTTTAGTTCTGCAGTGGCGGCTCTTAAATGGGGGGTACCGCAGGGGTCCATCCTGGGTCCTCTCTTATTCTCCTTATACCTGCTGCCACTTGGTGCTATTTTCCGGAAACACAACATACCCTTCCACTTCTACGCCGATGACTGTCAAATTTACCTTCCCCTAAGGCAAAATGGAACATGCTCTATTCAGCCTCTGCTCGACTGCCTGGCTGACATCAGGGACTGGATGGCTTTAAATTTCTTAAGTTTCAATGATAAGAAGTCTGAAGCCATACTGTTCCTTCCCAATGACACAACCTCGAACCACTGCATCGACCTTTCTGCTCTACCCCTGTCTGAAAAGGTCACAAATCTGGGAGTGATAATGGACCCTTCCATGAAACTCAACAGCCATGTAAATTTGATCGTTAAATCCTGTTTTTTCCAGCTGAGGCGACTGTCCAAGCTGAAGTCTATAATATCCAAAAATAACCTGACAGTAATTCACGCATTTATTACATCTAGGCTTGATTACTGCAATTCACTTCTGCTTGGCGTCAGTCAGGCCACCATTGCACGATTACAACTGGTTCAGAACGCAGCAGCCCGATTTTTAACCAGTACACGCAGAAGAGAGCACATTACACCAGTCTTGGCCTCCCTGCACTGGCTACCGGTTCATCTTAGAGTCCAGTTCAAAATTCTCCTGTACGTCTACAAATCACTGAACAGCCTCGCCCCTGCCTATCTCTCGGATTTGATACACCCATATGTCCCACCACGTGCTTTGAGGTCAGAGGACCAGGTACTTTTAAGAGTTCCAGTAACTCGCTTGAAGCGCAGAGGTGACAGGGCCTTCTCTGTAGCAGGCCCAAGACTCTGGAATGAGTTACCTCTACCTGTCAGACAGGCCCCCTCCCTCGCAGTTTTCAAATCCCGGTTAAAAACTCACTACTATTCTGTTGCTTTCAACACCAGCTGATTTGTATTGGATCGTTTTATTTATGATCTGCAATGTTTTTATGTCTTTCGTGTTGTATTTCACTGTGTGTGTTGCCTGTTGTTTGTTTGTTTGTCCAGCACTTTGGTGTGGACTTCATTCCTGTTGAAAGTGCTTTACAAATAAAATGGTATGGTATGGTATATGGTATCCATTCCTGTTGAAAGTGCTTTACAAATAAAATGGTATGGTATGGTATATGGTATCCACACAAAGATATTGTAGACCATTGCATTAGGTAATACATTCAGCAAGTACTTTTGCTTTTAATACTTTAAGTATTTTTAAAAGTAAGTACTTACTTACTTTTACTTAAGTAAAACATAAATGTGTTTTTCCTACTTTTACTAGAGTATATTTTGTCTGTTTATTTGTACTTAAGTACAGTGTTTGAGTACTTTCTTCACCACTGTATTATTTTAACTGTAGCTAAAATCGTTAAATTTTTCTTTTTCTGTAGCTTCTGCTGTTCACAGAAATGTCCTGTTCATTATTTCACAGCTCACGTCTTGTTTTCTCAGCCCGTTCCAGTCTCCTGACAGTCTACACAATGATCTTCCATGAGCACAGTTTATCTGGTGCAGAAAATATGAGGAAGGATAACAGAGAAAACCCTGACAAACTCTGACTCCCTTTGCAGTACTGCCTCCTGAAGACAGCTGAAGTCATTACACGAAAAAGCAAGAAGTAAATGAATGGAGGAGCCAAAACTGAGCAAATATTACTGGATTGATCTGTATCATGATGAGGCAGGCCAGCATGGATACTCGCATTGTATTTTATAATAGACCAAGACAATTAAAATTGAGCTCACTGCTATCTGGGGGTCAAAAAGAAAATGTATTCATAGTCCTTAATCAAGTAAAGAGGCGTGCCAAAAGCAGGCAGGCAGCATTTCTCACGTGCATGATTATTTTATTTCCACCTAACACCAAACTAATTTATTTCAATCTAACCCCAGGCAACAGTCAACCAGTTGTGTGTTGTTTTTTTTTCCCACAGGTATTTCACACACAGATATCTACAATTGGAATGAAAAAGAAACAAAAATTGTCAGGAAGAGAGGATTTTTGTAATTCTTTATGTGTTTAACCCTTGCATACTGTGCATATTTAATGCCCAATTTTGACCCGGGTCAAGAATTCTCTCATAATAAGTGTCTATGCAGAATGTTGAACTAGATGTGTGTAGAATGAATGTGTGTAGTCTGACAGTAACTAGATAATTAACACTTAAAGGGGACCACACATGCAAAATTCACTTTTTAATGTTTTTTTACTCAACTTTGGGTATGTACTTCATAAAAAAACAGTCCTAAGGCCAAAGAAATGCACCCAGTGGTTTATTTACTCTAAGTAGATTTATTTGTCTGTGATATAAACGGTTGGTTTCTCACTTCCTGCGGTTTGTGACGTCACAAACCGCAGCCAATCTGCCACAACCCACCCCAACCTGAGTCCAGCCCCTCACCTAGCAACCCCTGGTTAGGCTCAACCCACTTCTGTATTAAACACATGACTGTTGTTTTTCATGATTTCATCTCATCTTTTGTTTATATGTTCTTAATTTCATGTGTACAGCACTTTGTTGCAGCTGTGTTTTTTTAAATGGCTTTATAAATAAAGTATAATTGTTATTTTTATGTTTTAGTTCAATTTTTAGTGTATTTGCGATCGCTCCCAACGCGCAGCCGGCAAAAATTAAACGAGCAGACCCCCGGCGTAGGGACCGGCGGCAACGGGACCCTCTTCTGGCGCGATGGAGCGGAGCTTCAACTGTACAGCCTCGCTGCAGCCTCGCAGCAGCCTCGCAGCAGCGAGGACCTTCTCCTTACGGATTAATTTACGGGAGACACTTGGTGAACTTTGTGTTGTCTTGACTGGAACAGCGATAACTCCCAAAATCTCCGCGTGCAACGAGCGGAGCTGGCGAACACCGGAAGAGGAACAAGCTAACATTAGCATCGGATTCGGGTGGTCTCATGCTAAAAGGAGCAGCAAATTGCGGCGCGCTCAGACGGGTTTCGGTAAGTTATCTTAAGCTAACACTAACAGTAAGTCAAATGAGTAATAAAAAAAGAGCTAATTTTAAAACAACAACACATTACAGATACTGGCTGTTACAGAGGGCGTAAACAGATCGTTGAAGGGCGTGGACTTCAGAACTCAGTATCAGAAACCGGTCGTTCAAAACGAAAGTTAAAAATGGCAGAATTAAAAAGGGTATAATTAATTATCTAAGAATTATTTTGTGTATTAAAATGAATTAATATTGTCAAGATAGCACACAGACATAACATAAAAATTTTAAATACTTACATGTGGTCCCCTTTAATGTTTCTGAGAGCAAGGAGAGTGTCTTTTGTTGGGGTTTACGCTCCTCGTCTTTGTAGAAAAACATATCACACACACTCCTGTCCTGTTTCACACAACACAACCTGCTAAGTTAAAAAAACAACCTAATTAGTAACCCAGGTCTGAGTAAAAAACTATAACCAACCCCAGGCAGTTTCAACTCAGCAAAGTTGGGTTATGAGTTTGACCCAGCCTATCTGGGTTTTCTGCCCTAAACATGGGTTAAAAAGTATTAATTTCTTGAATTACAGTGACTAAAAGATTGAGTTAAAAGAACACTCCATAATCTGAGTCATTAGATAATTAAAAGTTAGGTTAGCTAGCTGGAGCTAACTGCTATTTCTGTCAGCTAGCTAGCACCATCCATCCATCCATCCATACATTTTCTTTACCCACTTCTTCTTTTCGGGTCACTGGTGCCCATATCCAGCTATCACTGTGTGAGAGGCGGGGGACACCCTGAACAGGTCTCCAGTCCATCACAGGGACACATAGAGACAAATGAGACAAACAACTATTCACTCTCTCACTCACACCTTGGGACAATTTAGAGTTACCAATAACCCTAACAAGAATGTGTTTGGTTTGTTGGAGGAAGTCGGTGTACCTGGAGAAAACCCTTGCATACACAAAGAGAACATGCAAACTCAACCCAGAAAGGTCCTAGGCTGGGATGGGATTCAGCAACCTTCTTGATGAGACCCAACAGTCCTACCAACTACTGTGTGCCATCGTACTACCGGGGGCAGAGATGGTGTAGAGGTAGGACAGCCGACGCAGGAGCACAAAGTCGCAGTTTGACTCCCCGCCATGTGCACATGTCGTGGTGTCCTTGAGCAAGACACCCAATCCCAAATTTCTGCCTGGGTACTTGCATAACTGCCCACTGCTCCACCTGGGTGTATCTCAGATGTGATGGGTTAAATGCAGAGAACTAATTTCGCTATTGTATGGGAACATACAACGGTAACAACACATAGCACTTACAATTACTTACCGGTAATACCAAGCTAGCATCTACCGAATCCCAGGAACCAAATCTAACTGCAATGCAAAGTAAAGTTACAAAAGCCAACCAGGTTAAGCACAAGCTCAAACAAATTAACAAATAAGTTTAATTTTAGTTAAAACTGTTAAAGATTTCTTGGAAAAAAGGTTTGTATCTAAAAATGCACAGCTGAAGCTTGTTGCCGCTATTGATATGAATGTGAGTCGTTCAAAAGATAACAGGCAAAAAAGACGCAGTTAAAGTGAAGCTCGGGGTCACACAAAGAGTGGCCTTCTAAAGCAAACTCCCTCAGGGAGATGCTGGCTGGTCAGGAAGGAAAAACATGAAAAGGATGACGGGGTGAGGCGGTGTAGAATTACTCCAGACAAAATAAGTTTGCCGATGAATTGAGAATGCAGGGACAGAAAAGGGAAGATTTATGATATGGAGCAAACCCCCCCAAAAATGATTTTTATCACACCCTAACTTAATCTCCTCTCCTGTTCACCTAGATCAGCAGTCTAGAAGCGAGAAGCCCTTTCTGTGCATTAAAGATGCATGTTCCCAGTAGGATAACAGAAAAGCAAAACAACATTTGCTACTTCATGGGGAACACTAATGTAGTTGTCCAGGGTTATCAAGAAAAGTGAATACTGTATAGGTTTTCTGTGCGAGAATATTTTAGAAGCCATATTGAGGGGAGATTAGTTGATGTAAAATATTTGAAGTGTTGGGTTATTAGCCCCTGGATACAGATAAAGGCATGACTAGATTCATATGAGGAGCTTGAGGTGCGTTGGGAGGACACAGCAGAGACACTTTCGTTAGAAAGTTGTGGTGCATCCCTAATAACAACCTGCTCCTGTTCAAGAAATTATTTGGTCTTTACGAAACATTAAATTCCACTTTTCTTTATTTTTTTACTGGAGAAAGCAAATATATGGGATGTAAATGTTAAGATGGACAAATCCCCTTCAGCTATAAATCAGCATTAACTGCATTGATTTGATTGTCATGTGCCCTTGGTGTCATTCTTGAGTTTAGTGTTGACACATAAAGTTGTCTGAACCACTTGACTCACACAATGTTTTGAAGCATCAAATCTTAAACATTTACATGCAGCAATGTTAATAAAAGTCACACTTTACAATTACAAGGTACAGTTTTAAATGTCCTATGAGGTTATCCTGATGCACGCTCAATAATCCAGGCAGATAAATCTAATAAGGTTAAAGCTGCAGTATGTAGCTTTTTTTATGAACATATTTCTTCACTCTGTCACTACCTCCTGACAGACTGATGTTAGCCAGGTAATCTCTGAAAAAAATAAAAAAAAATATTGTCCCCTTGCTTCTCCAGGTGGTAAATAAGCATTTCTAAAAAGAAAAGGTGACCCGCCATTTTCCAGCCAATAAAAACAGAGTTTGTAACCAGCCAATAAAAACAGAGCTTGAATTTGAATCAGCCAATAAAAACAGAGCTTGAATTTGAAATTCAACAGACCACAAGGGGGCAGAGCCACATATGGCTCTGAGGGGGAGGGATCAGAATGCTTTGCCTGTTGAAAATATTTCTAACTGCTGCAGTTCTACAGAAACTGCATACTGAACCTTTAAGTCAGGTCCTCTGGACGGACGAAGAATCCGTCCAGGACCTGGCTTAACATTTTTAGAGTCCCATGCGGTTATTGCAGTTTGGGCTCAAGTGTGACATACATGAGTGAACAACACCCTAGAACCCAAAATTTCGTCAAAGTTTAGAAAGTTGTGTTGATTGTTAAACTTGTTACAAATCAGCCTGGAAAGGCCACTGACATGTCAAGTCACTAAATATTGCAGAAAAGTGCCAGCGAAAGATAACTAAACACCGTCATCCAATTCCCCTGTACAACTGCTGCCCTTTTAATGAATCCATTTAATTGTGACCTATTTAAACCTTCTTATACAAACTTCTGGGCTTTGATTAGACTGTGCAGTCTTTGCATATTCTGAATAATGAAATGTTTGAACCAAAAACACTTGTGGACTGTATGATCTTCACTAGCTACACTGGTTTCAAAGTAATGCTAAGAAAGGAGGAATAACAACTCATTACAGCAAGCACACACACACAAATACATTTTGAGAGATTTCTAAAATAACAATATTTATTTATTTAATTTAGAAGGCAGGTATCAATCCATACATTTTTTGTTCAGTCAATCTTTATTTAGACAGCTTAATCCCATTGAGCCTCGGGGACACATTTGCAAGATACCTGGATTTTAACAAAGAATGATGACAACAGTGGACAACAAAGACAAGAATAGATCATCATAAAGGATGCATATAAATTTAACAAATTAAAAGAAAATGTTATTTAAAAGAAAATGTAACCTTAAAAAAACAGCTAGGTTGTAAGGCAGTGTAGAAAACTAAAAACAGGAACATGTGTGCATTAGTTTTTGCCAGAAACTTAGCAGATGTTTAAAGTCACTTAGAGAAGTCAAGGTTGAGAGCTTCAGATCTTTTTGCAAGATATTCCAGGAAACAGGAGCAGAGTAGGAGAAGGTCCTTTTGCCTAGTTCAGTCCTCACTGAGGAACCACTGCAGGTAAGAATGTCCTGAAAGTGCATGCTGTAGCTGCACTCACACAGTGGACAGTGCATGTAGGAGGAGATGTATGAAGGCAGCAGACCAAGAAGTGATTTAAAGATGAAAATGTACCAGTGGGAAAGTCTGTGTGACGTTAATGATGACCAGTTAACCAATATTACAGGGTGCAGTGGTGGGTACGGTAGTTACAGCCAGTTATGAATTTTAGCGCACCATGATCCATGATAGACAGCATCCAACATCTTCAGGGTGCTTGTAGGAGCGGTCATGTAAATAATGTCACCAAAATCAATGGAGGGAAGGAAAGTCGCAGCCACATTCAGAGTTAGACAATATCTGTTTCTGAAAAAGAAAACCCAGTTTAACTTTCAGTTTCCTTACTAGGTTTTTCACGTGGCGCTCAAAAGAGAGATGCGAATCGACCAAGATATACCCAAATATTTGTAGGAATCAACAAATTCAATAGGGACACCATTTCAGGATAAAATCAAAGGAAGAACTGCTGGGATCGACTTCCTGTTTGAAAAAAGCATCCCTTTGGTTCTGTCAAGCGTTTAGGACAAGTTTGAGATGGAACAAATCTGACTGGATACTGTAATGTCGAAAGAGGATTGCAAAAGCTGGAAACCTTAGCAACTGTTTAAGCTCGACAATAAACAACTGTGTCATCAGCATAGAAATGCAAGGACACTTCAGGGATGCTCTGACCTACATTACCTATGTAGATTGTAAAGAGGGTTGGTCCTAAGACTGAGCCTTGTGGTACACCATTGTTGAATGTTAAGTAACTGGAGGAAGTACCATTAAGTACCATTAAATTTGAGCTTGTCATCTGCAAAACAGGCCGAGTTCTAGTCATGGCAAACCTCTTTAATGGCACTGACTTCAAAATCAGTAGATGTTCATCTAATGGTTACTTTCTGAGAATTTCATTCAGAACCATCCACTGGTGCATGGGATATTTTACTGACAGTACAGAGAAAAAAAACACAGACATAAAAAAATTTAACATGAGATCTGCCTTCAGCAAGACTTTGAACAAACTCATTGTATAAAGCCAAGCCTTTTCCATGTTGTGCAATCCTTGTACCCCATTCTGCTGCAATATGAGTGTGTTTGTGTGTAAACTGCGTGTGTAGGTGTGACGTCAACTGTCAGCCTTAAAGGACAAAAGATGTGATGCCTCCCCATCGCCCTCCATCTTCCTTCTAGCTCAAGTGACAGTGCTGAGGGGCAATGAAGAAGAATCTGTCAGTCTGCCCGATGCCCCCTGCACACTCTCCACCCCGTCCCTGTGTGGAGAGGCAGTTACTGCAGACATCAGTCTGTCACAAACTCTTGACATGCCGAGAGGAGGCAGACATTCTCTGGCTCATACCAAAGGTGAGACACTTTTTAAGAGCCCCTTGCAGCTGTTTTTTTCAGTCTCATGGCATCCAGAGCTTTGGTGGTAAAACTCAACAAACAACAACACAATGTGAGGCAAAAGCAACACACCCAGTTCTCCCCGCTTCTGTAAGCACACCAGCACAGACACACACTGTCAGTCAGGCAAACACGGTCTGTGATCTGACATGAGATGGAGGATGCTTACGCAACACTTGATTCATTTCAGAGGTGTAATTGGATGTCTGTTTGGGTCGGGTGAAAAAAAGGCTTTTGGTGCCAGAAATATCAAAGCTGACATTCATCAGAGTCTGCCAAAAATAACACAGATATATTTTTGAGAAGACAAAAAACACACACCAAAA
>JBBPBX010012392.1:5492-26456 GCA_038048925.1 Garcialebias charrua
CCGCTTGTGGCGTTTCCATGGCGGGCGCGGTGAAGCGTCACGCCGCTTGTGGTACTTCCACGGCGGGCGCGATGAAGGGAAGCTCGGGGCTGGCTTCCAGAGCAGCTCGCAGTCACGAAGCTCACGTAACTCCTCCTCGAGCTCATGTAGCTTCTCCTGGAGTTCGCTGTTTATTCCCAAATGAGCGGTTTTTCCGACATCAAGCAGGAATTCACGGCTATACTTGCGTTCTTGAACACGTAGACAAGACAAAGACGTGCCGGCAAATTGCGGCGTGCAGGACAAAACAGACGAAAGCACCGTGTTGCTGGGAGAGAGAGAAGCCGCAACGTTTGCACGCGCCGCCATCTAAACAGCATCCATCCATCCATCCATCCATCCATCCATCCATCATCTATCATCCATCCATCCAGCCATCTGTCCATCCATCTATCATCTATTATACATCCATCCATCCATCCATCCATCATCCATTCATCATCCATCATCCATCAACTATCATCCATCAATCCATTCATCCATCCATCCATCCATCCATCATCTATCTTCCTTTCATCCATCCATCTTTCATCATCTATTTTCCATCAATTCATCCATCCATTCATCCATCCATCATCTATCATCCATCCATCCATCCAGCCATCTGTCCATCCATCCATCTATCATCTATTGTCCATCCATCCATCCATCCATCCATCCATCCATCCATCCATCCATCCATACTGGAAACAGTAACCATAAAGTTCTGTGTTCGTCCTGGAGTGTCTCCCAGAGGAACATGTCTGGAAACCTTCCAGAGTAAGTTGCTCAGTCAGGATGCATCCTACAGTAATCAGATACCTGAACCAGCACTGCTGGCTCCTGCTCTGCTCCGGTGATGCAGACCTTTCTGGATCACAGTTTGCAGATGTTCTGCAGCTCTTATACTGTAGGGGCGGCAGACAGGATGTTTTGTTTGTGTGTTTTGTTGCATGTCATCGGGCTTCAGTAGCTCGTCCTGGTGAGGATGGTTTTAGACACGTGTTGTTTGGAGAGCAGTGTTGGAGCCAGAGACACCAACAGACTCAAATACATTTAAGAAGGTTGGCTTCATCTTCAGACTGGACCAGGATGAAGTGGTGTTGGAGAAACAAATGCTAACCAAACTGCTGTTTATAAAAACTTCCTCTTCACCAAACCCAGAGGAGCTCCAGTGTAAACGAGAGCTTCAGCCTCGCTGTAGAGCTGCTGCTGCTTCAGGCCAACACACTTTACAACAATCTGTCCGCCCTGATTGAAATGATGCTGTCTCTGCATACTTTAAATCCTTGTTTGCAAAGTTTCATTCATATGTTTGCACAGTCTTGATTGTTTTATTTGCAGCCTTAATTTTTTGTTGCTGCAATAAATGTTTTGCAGGCTGGGATGAATCAAACCAACCGAGCGTCCTGCCTGCATGTGTCAATATGTATGATCCAACATGGCACTTCTCATAGTGTGATGTTGCACAGCTCCCCAAGTTTTATTCTGTCACATGAATGATAACATAAAAAGCATATAGAATGAAATGAAGTTAATAAGAAACTACATGAAGATGGACAGCAGAACTGTGGTCCAGAACACCATGTTACCAGAAAGCTTCAATGGTGTCCATCAGGCTCAACCATAACATCAGGGATAGGTCTTCACATGGTATTTGCCACATTCCTTTATTTTAACTGGAATAAGTATTTTTTTGTTTTGATTGTAATATGAAGGTTTGGTTGTTATTTAACGTGAGTCACTATTCAGGAATGTCAGATAAGGGAGGAAAAACATATGAGGGCAAGTGGTGGCCCTATGTGGGTGATTGTTGAACCAGTGAAGGCTTGTATACATGTATACATCTGCAGGTATGATATTAACCTGATTTAAAAAAAAAACTCCAGTACAGGTAGTCCTCGACTTACGGCAGCCTCGACTTACGGCAATTCGGTGTTACGAACGCATCTTATTAATAAAAATATAAAATAAAATACAAAATTTGAAAAATCTTATTTTATGTGTTTAAATTTTATTAATTTCATGTGTACAGCACTTTGTTGCAGCTGTGGTTGTTTTAAATGGCTTTATAAATAAAGTATTATTATTATTATAATAATAATTATTATTTTTAAGCCGATTTACGCAGTTTTCGGCAGTGTGTCCGCCAGCTTTCGGTTAGCTTTGGTTAGCTCCAGGCTCGACAGCCGGCTTTGGAGAACCGTGTGTACGAACAGAGGTTGCCTCATATAAATGTGTTGGAAACGTTCTGTGAACTCTGTGGACGTCTCAGGCCCGGAGCAGCAGCCGCCGATTGCTCCGCCGTGCCGCATCCCACCACGCCGGCCGACACCACCAGCTCACCGCGGGAATACCGAGCTAACATGCTAAATGGCGGAGAAAGCGTGGCGTTGGATGGATGCTGCCTGGACACCGAGCTAACATGCTTAAAGGCGGATAAAACACGGCCTCGGATGGATGCTGCTGGGACACCGAGCTCCCAGTAAGTTATTAACTCTTTTCCCCTTCATTATGGCTCCAAATGCATGGACCTAACATGCTAACAGGCCTTCCTGTAAACAGTTTGGACCGCGTGAAGCAGCTGGAAGCTGCAGAGGTCGGACGTGCAACGAGCTAACATGCTAACAGGCTTCACCAGCTACCAGTAAGAAATTAACTATTTTTTCCCTTTTTTTTGGCTCCAAATGTACTGTATGTGTTTTTTGATAATTATGTAGGGTACTGTGTTAGGATAGGCGAAGTGCTTGGTAACAGTACAGTACCGTACATGTACTGTACGTGTATAAGTGACGGCTAGTATTTTTTCTGACATATGGCAATTTTCGACATGCGAACGGCCATAGGAACGGAACTCGTTCGTAAGTCGGGGACTACCTGTATATTCAAACTTGTGCATCTGTGTCTTGGGTGATGAAGAGTGGATCTGTGGACCAGTGGCTCCACTGAAGATTCAGTGTTGCACTGATGAAAGTTAAAAAAAGAAGTTTAAATGAAGACTTATCTGTGGAGATTCCTAAAATGATGTTGCTTGTTGAGGTTTGCTGACTCAGCTGGTTCTGATTTAAAAACAACGAGTCACACGTTGAACCCTCCGCGCTCAGCTTCAGACCTTCATCTGCAAAGAGTTCCTCAGAAGGACGGCCTGTATCTGCTGTGAGGCATCAGATTGACTTCATCAACATTTTAATGATGGTTGTGACGCTGCCAGAACAAACTGACCTCCAACAAACAGAAAACTACAACAGAACCAGCTTTAAGTCCCTGTGTCGGCTCTAACCAACACACAATAAAAGTCTGCACGCTGTTTTCTTGCTGCTCCTCCACTTCACGGCCGTCACGCTGAACAAACAACCTATAGCTGCTGAGGTGGGAACGTGTTTGGAGGGTTTCCAGAGCAAACTGTGAGCTCAACGGGTGAATAAATGTTTAGTATTTGAGAGGCTGGATGTGATAAGTGCGAGCGTTCCTGCACGTTAATAATTCACAGCGTTGTGAGTTCTGCTGCTCGCTGCACGCCTCATTGCAGCTCCTGCGTCTGGAAAACACCCACAGTCCTCCAGGAGAGAGTGTGGGAAGATCAGCTGGAGCTGTGACACGCCAGAGACTCTGCCATGTTCTGATACCATCTGGGTGCTACCCTGAACGCAACACGATGTGTTCAGGTACCCTGCCAGGTTTCCACTCCTGCTCACTGAGATTAAACTTCACTGTGATGACTCCTGATAATCACTGCAGCCTGTTTGGAGTGAGAGAAAAGTTGTGTACATGTGAAAGGTCCATGCAGGCTGTGTGTCGTACAGACAAGCAGCCGAACAGAACCAGGTTCTGGACAGTTTGATGTCAACGAGCAGAACCATCACTGATTGCTCCACTGAAACAAGTTTCTGCAGCTAATCTTGTCCTAATTACATTTAAAAAATCAAAACCTGCAAGTTCCAGTCAGAACCTGCACGTTCTAACCCGCTCCAAACTCGGAGACAGGAAGACACAGCAAGAACCTTTGTGAAGAAAAGTTGAAAAACCTCTTAATCATTGTTTAAATTACGAGTCAAAGGGAGGGTTTGACCCCCCCAGTTAAAACATGAACGGTTGCCAGTTGCAACCTCCCTTCCCCACTTCCTGTTTGAACGCTCAGCTGCAGGTCAAATAATTGAATTAATGAACTCCTCTGAGGCTTTCTGACTCAGAATCATCAGACTTCAGGATCATCATGTTGAGTTGGTGGGTTTGTTGCCTGTTTGGTTATTATGGTTATTTTCCCAACTGGTTTCTGCTCACAGTGGTACAGTGACTCAGTTGGTAGAGCTGTTACCTTTCAGTGAGGAGGTCGCAGGCTCAAATCCTGGCCAGGGGACGTTCTGGATGCAGTTTGCATGTTCTCTCTGTACTGCATGGGTTTTCTCCAGTTTCCTCCCACAGACCAGAAACATACATGTTAGAGTTAGACTGAGTGGTGACTCTAAATTGTCTCTAGGTGTGAGAGAGAGAGTGAATGGTTGTTTGTCTCATTTGTCTCTGTGTGTCCCTGTGATGGACTGGAGACCTGTCCAGGGTGTCCCCCACCTCTAGCACAGTGACTGCTGGACATGGACACCACCAGTGACCCCCACGAACAAAAAAACGAAGAAGCTGGTAAAAGATGATGGCTGGATGGATGGACGGAAGGTATGATGGATGAACATATGGAAGGATGGTTGGGTGGATGGACGGAAGGTATGATGGATGAACATATGGAAGGATGGTTGGGTGGATAGATGGTTTGTGCTCCTGCCCCATTTCACCTGTTCCCCATTTCATTACGCTCAGCTGTCTCTCATCTCCTCATCAGCCCCAGTCTATTTAGTACCTCTTCCTCCATTCTTCAGCAGTGGGTCATTGGTGTGCTTGTTGCCATGTCTGGTTCTCCTCCAAAGTTTCCTCAAATCGTTTTGTAAGTAGCTCCTGCCTCATTAGCCTTTTGTTTTCATTCAACCTTTATTTAGAAGGTTAATCCCATTGAGCCTCGAGGACTCATTTACAAGAGAGACCTGATTTTAACAGAGTGATGACAACAGTGGACAACAACGACAGCAATAGACAAACATAAAGGACGCATACAAATTCAATTTTTTTTAAACAAGTGAAAAGAAAATGGTATTTAAAAGAAAATGAAAAAAAAAAAAAACTTGAAATTAAGCCTTTTGCTTATGATTAGAAACGTTTTTGGTTTGTTTATTCAATCTCCCAGAGTCAGTCATTCAGTCCATGTCGTCCTACATAAACTGTGATGCCCACTCCATCTGGTCATGGACCAATGATGGTGTAGAAACTATGAAAGGTTGATTTGTTAGCATCAACCTGAGTATTTTTCACAACCCAGAGCTAAATGAGGCCACTGAAGCTGATCACGTTAACTTTTCAATTTATAATACTGTAGCTATAAAATGTCATTTATACTGTCCTAATAACAAGCCCTATATCACCTAAAGTAAAGATCTGTATTAAGAAGAAGAAACTAGCCTTTAGGAATGGAGTCATGGTGGCAACTTTGTCCACCTGAGGAAAGCAAGGGATGGAGATCAAACTGCTGCTGAACAGAGCCTCTCTGCTATGGGCAAGACCGATCATGAGAACAGTTTAAACTGGAGTGTGTGGACAGAACCACCTCAATGTTGGAAAAACTAAAGAGCTGCAGGTGGACTACAGGGAGAAGACCACCCCCCACCCCCAACCCTATCAACAGGGTTCCACCTAGACAATAACATGGACTGGACAGCTAACACCAAACCCCTCTACAAGAAAGGGTAGAGTCATCTTTTTCTTCTGAAGTGACTCAGGTTCTTTAACATCTGCAGGACCATGCTACAGATGTTTTACCACTCAGAGGTCTCCAGCTTCTTCTTCTGCGCTGTGGTGTGCTGGGGCAGCAGGGTGAAGAAAGCTGATGCCAACAGACTCAATAAACTCATCAAGAGAGCTGGTTCAGTTCTGGGAGTGGACCTACAGTCGTCTGAGCAGAAGATGCTGAGGAACCTGCTCCAGATCCTGAACAACACGTCACACCCTGACACCCTGGAATCTTACCGCAGCACCTTCAGTTGTAGACTGAAGCCATGTTTCCATCAAGGTTTCTTGATGCGCATTTTGAAGTATCGCATCAGAAAAGGTGAATGGAAACGGCACGATTCGAATTAACTTCCTCTAATTCGCAAAAAAGTTGATACGCTCGCTTGATGTGGTTTTTGGGTTTTTCGAAACAGAGCTGATGCGCAAAACGAGAGATGGAAACAGATTTGCCGACTCAGTTCTGACGTAGCGAACATTCACGTCATGTGACTGATCAGCTGTTTCCGCTGTAACATCGCTAAAACTAGTTGGCATGACAGAATAAATACAACTTGCCCGATAGCAACACATTCCTGAAATATTCTCTCCATTTTGCCGAGATGTGTGGTTCGGTTCCTGTTTTCAACTGCTACTTCCTGTTTACTGTAGACATGCGTAACACTGACGTTGACGTAATGCCGCTTTGCGTGGCCTGGTGATTCGCTTCAAGCCAGTTGATGGAAACACTTCTGATTCGCATTAATTTTTATTTACATTTTTGCAAATTTTCAAAAATTCGCTCAAAATTCGAATTGAAAATAGATGGAAACACGGTTTGAGACCACGGAGGTGCTCCACAGAACAACACAGGAAGTCCTTCCACCCTGTGGCTATCAAACTTTTCAACTCCTCCCCCTTTCTGCACACAGGACAATAACAAATTATTCCAGTACTGCAAGAAACTCTTTAATGTTTCTGTCTGCACCTGTTTAGAGCCTAATTGTTGGTATTTTTATATTCTCTGATATTTTTATATCTTGTGATTTTTGTGTCTGTTCCTTTGTACTGAAACTCTGGCACAATCATTTCCTGCGGGATCAATAAAGTTCTATCTTATCTTAACTTAGCAGGGAATTAACTTTTCACACCAGATGGTCAAAGAAAAACTAGTCACCTAACTGACTTCTTCTTGAAACAAGGCTGTCAGGACCTTTCCCAGAAGGAGGAAGTGGTTTCCATCTCTAGACTTCTTTCACAGTCTATTGGTCAACCATCAACCCTGCCGCCACCTTCTAGCAAAATCCCCATTAAGAAAACTATAGATCAGATGGCCTGCCAGCCTTCTTATTAAAACTGTTCTGTTGCATATTGTCCCATCTTCCAGAAATTCTTGGACAATCAGACTGAACCAGTCCCCAGGAAGAGGTCTACTTCCTGTTCCCCGAATACCTTGGCTAATCAAGATTTCAGACCAACTGCTTTCACATCTGTTGTGTCAGGATGCTTTTGAAAGAGTCGTGGTGAATATGTTTATGAAGGATGTGACTTCCCACCTTGATCCTTTTCAGTTTGCTTACATGCTGATAATAATAATAATATGTTATAATAATACGCAGATAATGCTGATATGTTTTCTTGTTGCTGTGTTCATCTGTGACCATCTGTGACCATCTGCTCATACAAACTCATGTTTGTGCTGCTGTTTATTCCCACTATATTAGGCTTAGTGTATTACTAGTTGATGTTTTTCTTAGTTAGTTCTCGATGTTATTACTGTTTTTCTCTTTCATTTGTTGTTGGATGTAACTGGGACCTCGTGTACATAATCTCGTTTTCATCTCATGTACCACATGCGGTGCAAATGACAATAAAGACTCTCTGACTCTGACTCTGACTAAATGGATTGAGCACAGAGGATGCTGTTATCATGGTTCTTCATGTGATAAGCCTGGAAAACCCAACAGTCTGTCTACATCTGTGGCCTGTTTGTAGATTTCAGAAGCTCAGTGTTTGATCTTATTCATCGTTATGTGCTTGTTTAGAAGCTGATCAAGATGAATCAATTTATAATCAAATTGTTCTTAATAAACCATCACTTCATCCTAAACACCAAGAAAACTAAAGAGGTAATTTTTGTTCACGCTCTGGTAATCACTCACAACAATGTAATGGAAGACGTTATTGATCCCAGACATCACACAGAGTCCCTGTGCTCTGGCTCAACAATCACATCTCCTTACAAGGCTCAGACTGGCGTAAGTGCCAGAAAAATGCTATCTATGATAACGATGAAAACATCATTCTGGCTCGTTCCCTACAATTAAAACAGCATGAGAGTACCACCACCTTCTCTCACTCTGTAGAGACTACCGGTAGTTAAACTAGTTTCTAGCTTGCCAGATACATGTATTGTTATGTTGTCATATGTTATGCTTTTGATCCAACAGTTACTCCCATATTCTACAGGTTTATGTTCTGTATATGTGTCATGAAGGTCTTGGCTATCACAGCTAATCTACTTTAGCAAACACAAAAATGGCATTAACTCTTATTCCAAAGTTATTGAGACCAAGTTTGGAGGAATAGTGGCTGAGAGTGATCCCTAACACATATTCTGAGTGTTTAACACATTGCACAAGATCTTATGAAACATTATTTTTAAAGGTTTGACAAATCTGATATACAGTAATCCATCATTTCTCAATATCCAGCTCATTCCTAGCGCTCATACTGCCATGCGTGAATTGCAGGCACAACTTTCGGCGCGGACCAGAACCAGTGTTTGTTTATGTGTGAACAGTACAAGCTAATGTAGCTAATGTAGATTCTCTGAGCATTGTGGATTTAATTCAAATGTGTAGGAACACCACCTGAGCTCCAACAATATAATCATACCACTGCCTGCTGAGGACGAGGCATGGAGGACAACCTGAAGAAGTAGCTGCAGATTACATCTACAAAGTACTACTTTGTAGCATATTTAGCTACATCTACAAGCATATTTAGCTACATCTACTAGCATATTTAGCTACATCAACTAGCATATTTAGCTACATCTACTAGCATATTTAGCTACATCTACTAGCATATTTAGCTACATCTACTAGCATATTTAGCTACATCTACTAGCATATTCAGCTACATCTACTAGCATATTTAGCTACATCTACTAGCATATTTAGCTACATCTACTAGCATATTTAGCTACATCTACTAGCATATTTAGCTACATCTACTAGCATATTTAGCTACATCTACTAGCATATTCAGCTACATCTACTAGCATATTCAGCTACATCTACTAGCATATTCAGCTACATCTACTAGCATATTCAGCTACATCTACTAGCATATTCAGCTACATCTACTAGCATATTCAGCTACATCTACTAGCATATTCAGCTACATCTACTAGCATATTCAGCTACATCTACTACTAGCATATTCAGCTACATCTACTAGCATATTCAGCTACATCTACTAGCATATTCAGCTACATCTACTAGCATATTCAGCTACATCTACTAGCATATTCAGCTACATCTACTAGCATACTCAGCTACATCTACTAGCATATTTAGCTACATCTACTAGCATCTTTAGCTACATCTACTAGCATATTCAGCTACATCTACTAGCATATTTAGCTACATCTACTAGCATATTCAGCTACATCTACTAGCATACATGTATTTAGCTACCTCATTGACAAGTTGGTTCTTCTGACAGTGAAGTGATGAACAACCTGAAAAACTGAGATATCTCTACAGTAATAAGTCAGTGGTATTGTTGGGATTGTTGGGATAAGCTGGATTGGGCAGCACAGTGGCACAACTGGTAGAGCTGCTGCCTCTCAGCGAGAAGGTCCCAGGATCAAATCCCGGCCCGGGGGCCTTTCTGGGTGGAGTTAGCATGTTCTCTCCGTGCATGCGTGGGTTTTCTCCGGGTGCTCCGGTTTCCTCCCACAGTCCAAAAACATGCATGTTAGACTGATTGTTAACTCTAAATTGTCCCTAGGTGTGAGTGAAACAGGTCCCTCTTGTAAATGAGTCCCTGTGGCTCAACGAGGATAGCCTGTATAAATAATGGTTGAATGAATTGTGTTAATAGAGGTGGGACACAATCTTATTGACCTTAAATCAGACACAGAGCCCAGATAAAGCCTTACCCCAAAAATACACTACACGCGGTCCGTGTCCGCTCCGCAGGTCGCAGCTGAGCGAGTCCTCCATCACTGAGCTTGGGTTAATTACAGAGAAAATCATAAAACCAAAGACGAACAAATAGCCTACTATAAAGCTGTGACCTCCATACACTTGAACTCATCCCTGATGTTCTCGTCACTGCTTTCACTCCTTCTGAAGATCCGGTGTCTGTTCTCCGGTGGTTTATTGTAGTCCAGACACGAAGTAGGATGCAGGTTTTCCTTCGTCGTTTGTCAACAAAGTGAAATGAGCTCACAGACAGAGTTTTGGGTGGTCTCTTCAAGTTCACACTTCTCAGCCACAATCTTCTTAATTCATCTTCTGTAGGTAGGAGATGGAAACTATACGTCTTTTCACTGGAACACTCTTTGTTTTGGATCCATGTTCAAACTCTGTTATTGCAGCCACTGATTTACGGTAGTTTGGTCTGGTTGTTCTGCAGCCCTGAACGCAACAGGTACCTGAACTCAGCACGGTTATTTGAGTAAACTGTATGGTTGTTAAATAAATGTAAACAAAACAAAAACAAAGTTTTATCTGCTGAACTGAATGTAAATTACTTTTAATAAACTGTGGTCCGTGCTCCACCATGGTTAACCAACTTTTACTGCTACTTCCTGTCTGACAGGAAGTTGTAGAATCATTTAGACAGCAGAGCCCCCAGAGCCCCCAGGAATAAGGTGGATAAGATGATCTTTGCCTCAGATTTGAAAGGTTGTGGGTGATGTGCATTCCTTGAAGAAATACTAGTCCTTAATTCATTCTGTGAGCCCAACAAGTAAAAACACAGTGACAATGAATTTTAACAATTGTTTGTTTGACAGAATTCATTCAACCTTTATTTATACAGGTTAGTCTCACTGAGCCCCGAGGACTCTTTTACAAGAGAGATCTGTTTTTAAGTCAAAGCCAAAGTTTCCTTACTTGTCATTCCACCACATGTGGTACATGTGATGGAATGAAATTGTTTACACAGGGTCCTAGTTACATCCAACAAAAGTATAAAAATGTAAAAGAAAAACAGGAATAAGATCTAAGACATGAACTAAGAAAAGCATTAAACTAAAAATACACTAGTAGTACAAAACAATACTCTGAACAGCAGCATGAACATGAGTCTGTGTGAGCAGATGAGTACGAATGAACACAGCAACATGAAATAAATCAGCAGCATGAGATCAGCAGCAACATATCAACAATCAAGTGGCATTACACTGATTATTCTGGTTAGGGATTCATGAGTCTAACAGCCTCAGGGTAGAAGCTGTTCCTCAGTCTAGTGGTTCTACACTTGATGTTCCTCAACCTCCTTCCTGAGGGGAGTGGGTCAAAAAGTGTGTGTGCTGGGTGAGTGGGGTCCTTCATGATGCAGGTGGCTCTCTTCCTGCATCTGGAGGTGTAAATGTCTGTGATGGTGGGGAGACTGACTCCAACATCTTCTGTGCAGCCTTCACCACTCTCTGTAGAGCTTTCCTCTCTTCAACTGTGCAGCCTCCATGCCACACGTTGATGCTGGAGCACAGGATGCTCTCCACTGCACACCTGTAGAACGAGGTGAGAACTGGGCTGCTCAGACCAGCTCGTCTCAGCCGTCTGAGGAAGTAGAGTCTCTGATCCAAACCACTGTCCCTCCTCTGGACATGTCCAAACCACTGTCCCTCCTCTGGACATGTCCAAACCACTGTCCCTCCTCTGGACATGTCCAAACCACTGTCCCTCCTCTGGACATGTCCAAACCACTGTCCCTCCTCTGGACATGTCCAAACCACTGTCCCTCCTCTGGACATGTCCAAACCACTGTCCCTCCTCTGGACATGTCCAAACCACTGTCCCTCCTCTGGACATGTCCAAACCACTGTCCCTCCTCTGGACATGTCCAAACCACTGTCCCTCCTCTGGACATGTCCAAACCACTGTCCCTCCTCTGGACATGTCCAAACCACTGTCCCTCCTCTGGACATGTCCAAACCACTGTCCCTCCTCTGGACATGTCCAAACCACTGTCCCTCCTCTGGACATGTCCAAACCACTGTCCCTCCTCTGGACATGTCCAAACCACTGTCCCTCCTCTGGACATGTCCAAACCACTGTCCCTCCTCTGGACATGTCCAAACCACTGTCCCTCCTCTGGACATGTCCAAACCACTGTCCCTCCTCTGGACATGTCCAAACCACTGTCCCTCCTCTGGACATGTCCAAACCACTGTCCCTCCTCTGGACATGTCCAAACCACTGTCCCTCCTCTGGACATGTCCAAACCACTGTCCCTCCTCTGGACATGTCCAAACCACTGTCCCTCCTCTGGACATGTCCAAACCACTGTCCCTCCTCTGGACATGTCCAAACCACTGTCCCTCCTCTGGACATGTCCAAACCACTGTCCCTCCTCTGGACATGTCCAAACCACTGTCCCTCCTCTGGACATGTCCAAACCACTGTCCCTCCTCTGGACATGTCCAAACCACTGTCCCTCCTCTGGACATGTCCAAACCACTGTCCCTCCTCTGGACATGTCCAAACCACTGTCCCTCCTCTGGACATGTCCAAACCACTGTCCCTCCTCTGGACATGTCCAAACCACTGTCCCTCCTCTGGACATGTCCAAACCACTGTCCCTCCTCTGGACATGTCCAAACCACTGTCCCTCCTCTGGACATGTCCAAACCACTGTCCCTCCTCTGGACATGTCCAAACCACTGTCCCTCCTCTGGACATGTCCAAACCACTGTCCCTCCTCTGGACATGTCCAAACCACTGTCCCTCCTCTGGACATGTCCAAACCACTGTCCCTCCTCTGGACATGTCCAAACCACTGTCCCTCCTCTGGACATGTCCAAACCACTGTCCCTCCTCTGGACATGTCCAAACCACTGTCCCTCCTCTGGACATGTCCAAACCACTGTCCCTCCTCTGGACATGTCCAAACCACTGTCCCTCCTCTGGACATGTCCAAACCACTGTCCCTCCTCTGGACATGTCCAAACCACTGTCCCTCCTCTGGACATGTCCAAACCACTGTCCCTCCTCTGGACATGTCCAAACCACTGTCCCTCCTCTGGACATGTCCAAACCACTGTCCCTCCTCTGGACATGTCCAAACCACTGTCCCTCCTCTGGACATGTCCAAACCACTGTCCCTCCTCTGGACATGTCCAAACCACTGTCCCTCCTCTGGACATGTCCAAACCACTGTCCCTCCTCTGGACATGTCCAAACCACTGTCCCTCCTCTGGACATGTCCAAACCACTGTCCCTCCTCTGGACATGTCCAAACCACTGTCCCTCCTCTGGACATGTCCAAACCACTGTCCCTCCTCTGGACATGTCCAAACCACTGTCCCTCCTCTGGACATGTCCAAACCACTGTCCCTCCTCTGGACATGTCCAAACCACTGTCCCTCCTCTGGACATGTCCAAACCACTGTCCCTCCTCTGGACATGTCCAAACCACTGTCCCTCCTCTGGACATGTCCAAACCACTGTCCCTCCTCTGGACATGTCCAAACCACTGTCCCTCCTCTGGACATGTCCAAACCACTGTCCCTCCTCTGGACATGTCCAAACCACTGTCCCTCCTCTGGACATGTCCAAACCACTGTCCCTCCTCTGGACATGTCCAAACCACTGTCCCTCCTCTGGACATGTCCAAACCACTGTCCCTCCTCTGGACATGTCCAAACCACTGTCCCTCATCTGGACATGTCCAAACCACTGTCCCTCCTCTGGACATGTCCAAACCACTGTCCCTCCTCTGGACATGTCCAAACCACTGTCCCTCCTCTGGACATGTCCAAACCACTGTCCCTCCTCTGGACATGTCCAAACCACTGTCCCTCCTCTGGACATGTCCAAACCACTGTCCCTCCTCTGGACATGTCCAAACCACTGTCCCTCCTCTGGACATGTCCAAACCACTGTCCCTCCTCTGGACATGTCCAAACCACTGTCCCTCCTCTGGACATGTCCAAACCACTGTCCCTCCTCTGGACATGTCCAAACCACTGTCCCTCCTCTGGACATGTCCAAACCACTGTCCCTCCTCTGGACATGTCCAAACCACTGTCCCTCCTCTGGACATGTCCAAACCACTGTCCCTCCTCTGGACATGTCCAAACCACTGTCCCTCCTCTGGACATGTCCAAACCACTGTCCCTCCTCTGGACATGTCCAAACCACTGTCCCTCCTCTGGACATGTCCAAACCACTGTCCCTCCTCTGGACATGTCCAAACCACTGTCCCTCCTCTGGACATGTCCAAACCACTGTCCCTCCTCTGGACATGTCCAAACCACTGTCCCTCCTCTGGACATGTCCAAACCACTGTCCCTCCTCTGGACATGTCCAAACCACTGTCCCTCCTCTGGACATGTCCAAACCACTGTCCCTCCTCTGGACATGTCCAAACCACTGTCCCTCATCTGGACATGTCCAAACCACTGTCCCTCCTCTGGACATGTCCAAACCACTGTCCCTCCTCTGGACATGTCCAAACCACTGTCCCTCATCTGGACATGTCCAAACCACTGTCCCTCCTCTGGACATGTCCAAACCACTGTCCCTCCTCTGGACATGTCCAAACCACTGTCCCTCCTCTGGACATGTCCAAACCACTGTCCCTCCTCTGGACATGTCCAAACCACTGTCCCTCCTCTGGACATGTCCAAACCACTGTCCCTCCTCTGGACATGTCCAAACCACTGTCCCTCCTCTGGACATGTCCAAACCACTGTCCCTCCTCTGGACATGTCCAAACCACTGTCCCTCCTCTGGACATGTCCAAACCACTGTCCCTCCTCTGGACATGTCCAAACCACTGTCCCTCCTCTGGACATGTCCAAACCACTGTCCCTCCTCTGGACATGTCCAAACCACTGTCCCTCCTCTGGACATGTCCAAACCACTGTCCCTCCTCTGGACATGTCCAAACCACTGTCCCTCCTCTGGACATGTCCAAACCACTGTCCCTCCTCTGGACATGTCCAAACCACTGTCCCTCATCTGGACATGTCCAAACCACTGTCCCTCCTCTGGACATGTCCAAACCACTGTCCCTCCTCTGGACATGTCCAAACCACTGTCCCTCATCTGGACATGTCCAAACCACTGTCCCTCCTCTGGACATGTCCAAACCACTGTCCCTCCTCTGGACATGTCCAAACCACTGTCCCTCCTCTGGACATGTCCAAACCACTGTCCCTCATCTGGACATGTCCAAACCACTGTCCCTCATCTGGACATGTCCAAACCACTGTCCCTCCTCTGGACATGTCCAAACCACTGTCCCTCCTCTGGACATGTCCAAACCACTGTCCCTCCTCTGGACATGTCCAAACCACTGTCCCTCCTCTGGACATGTCCAAACCACTGTCCCTCCTCTGGACATGTCCAAACCACTGTCCCTCCTCTGGACATGTCCAAACCACTGTCCCTCCTCTGGACATGTCCAAACCACTGTCCCTCCTCTGGACATGTCCAAACCACTGTCCCTCCTCTGGACATGTCCAAACCACTGTCCCTCCTCTGGACATGTCCAAACCACTGTCCCTCCTCTGGACATGTCCAAACCACTGTCCCTCCTCTGGACATGTCCAAACCACTGTCCCTCCTCTGGACATGTCCAAACCACTGTCCCTCCTCTGGACATGTCCAAACCACTGTCCCTCCTCTGGACATGTCCAAACCACTGTCCCTCCTCTGGACATGTCCAAACCACTGTCCCTCCTCTGGACATGTCCAAACCACTGTCCCTCCTCTGGACATGTCCAAACCACTGTCCCTCCTCTGGACATGTCCAAACCACTGTCCCTCCTCTGGACATGTCCAAACCACTGTCCCTCCTCTGGACATGTCCAAACCACTGTCCCTCCTCTGGACATGTCCAAACCACTGTCCCTCCTCTGGACATGTCCAAACCACTGTCCCTCCTCTGGACATGTCCAAACCACTGTCCCTCCTCTGGACATGTCCAAACCATCTCAGTCTGGCCTCCCTAACTTTATCTCCCAGTTGTTCAACATGTGCTGTACCTCTGATGATCTCATTCCTGATCTTATCCATCCTTGTCACTCCTAAGGAGAACCTCAACATCTTCATTTCTGCTACTTCCAGTTCTGTCTCCTGTCTTTTTGTCCATGTCTCTGTCTCCAGACCATACAACATAGCTGGTCTCACCACTGTCTTGTAAACGTTTGCTGACATCTTTTTGTCACTCTCTCCTTCACCTCTTTACCACACAATTTGCTACAAAACAGATATCCAGCAGATAATCCCAGCATGAGACAAAACCAAGCAGCGGAATGTCTAATCTAATCTAATCTAATCTAATCTAATCTAATCTAATCTAAATTATCTCTAGGTGAGAGTGAGAGAGTGAATGGTTGTTTGTCTTGTTTGTCTCTGTGTCCCTGTGATGGACTGGAGACGTGTCCAGGCCAGGCGACCCCCACCTCTCACACTATACTGTAGCTGGATTTCATAGCTGGATATGGGCACCAGTGACACCCGGGACCCAAAAAGGAAGAAGGGGGTAAAAGATAATGGATGGATGGATGGATGGATGATTCAGTCAGAACTTCCAGCTCCAGTCAGAAACACACAACTACCAGCAGTAATGTGGTCCTGGACCAGTTTTGGAACTAATTTGAGCCTGATTCTGCTCAGGAGACATTTCTTAATGCTCTTAATGCTAAAATAAAAAGGTTTTAAAGCTTTAACACTCATTCAAATCAAAAGCCAGATCACATGGACCATTCACATTGCACAGGAACACAGATCTGGTGTCAGCAGGTTCTAATCAATTCAGTTTATTTCTATAGCACCAAGACAGAACAGAAGTCGTCGCAGGACACCGAACAGAAACCGCAATATATAAAATAATAATTTAACATTATTAATGTGAGGAGCAGACTGCTTTGAGTTGAACTCCATCACAGAACTCTCATCTTGAACAAGCATGAAGGCGACAGTGGAAAGGAAAAACTCCCTCATGAGGAAGAAACCTTTAGCAGAACCATGCTCAGGACAAGTGGTCATCTGCTTCAACCAGCTGGGTTTGAGAGGAACAGATACACAATGGCAGGTCAAGAGTCACATGTTAAAGTAGAAATAATATCAAATTAAAACTATTCAATTTTAGCAAATATTTTGTAAACTCTAGGGATCACGAGTAAGCCTGCAGTCTGAGGTAAGTGCTCTGTTTGGAAAATATGTGTTGTGAAGTTCTGGCTCTTGAAAACAGAAAATAATTTCAGAAACAACTGGAGAAAAGTTGTATTTTTAAATGCATCCCAGGCTTGTTTAATATTTGCACCCATCACATCTCCAGGTAAAGCACTCATTCTGCTGCTGGTCAGGCTCCGCCCCCTCACTTGGCTACTATCACAGCTCTGTTGCTGAACAAGATTCACCATGATAAGGCAACATTTCTCCCAACAAATGAGGAAGCTGACTTTATCACTGAGGGCTGCCTTGTCTGCAGACCTCCCAGCATGTCGCGGGGCTGACAGATCACTGCGGTACATTGGTCATGAATAAGCAGTTTTTCTGTAAAAGCAAATTCTGAGTTCCCATGAAGAGACGAAAGAAGGGAGCAGAAAGAGACGTAAAAAACAGGGTTTTATTTAGTTTGAGGGAAGTATGATGAGTTTTTCTGCCAAATCAAAGTTTCTTTGGCTGCTCTTTGTGGTTAGAAGGACTCTAGCCATCCATGGAGGTCACATGTTTTTTGTCTTGTGTTGCTCTGCACAACTAAACCGAACTCTGTTGCTGCTCATGGACCAAGCTCTGAGAACATGAAGGTTAGACCTACAGTACATGTTTCTGTGCACATGCTCAGCTGCTTCCTCTTTTTTATGCATATTTATAGTTTGCAAAAATCCATTTACACTTTTCTGCAGAAACAACTTATTAGCATTGCAACAGAAAAACGTTGCCATTCCCTAGTTAGAGTGAAGCTTTAAAGGTATTGTGACATGATGTTTGAACTATGCATAAAGTGGCACAGCATATATATGTTGTATCATTCAACCATGTTTGTTTTTACAAGCAAAATGATAAATCAATGAAAATTTGTTTCAAAGTGATTTAAACTTGGCGCCGTGTTTCGGCACGGGACATGCGACGTCATGTGACGTAAGGACTTGAAGTTCAGTCAGCGGCTGCTCTTAGAATGGTAGAATTAGATTGTCCATTCTTGACGAAGTTTTTCATCTTTTGGGAAAGTGAAAAGGCTCACTTGTTCACTGGCGATATCAGAACACCCAAATGCGACACAACGTACCGGCATTTTTCAAGTTGTAAAAAAAAAAAAGGCGATCTTGAAGACAATGAAACTGCGTTCTAATAGCAACCGCAGATTGCACTTCAAGTCCTCACGTCACATGAACTCGCATGCGGAAGTACCCGGATGTCCCGTGCCGAAACACGGCGCCAAGTTTAAAATCACTTTGATCCATCACTTTGATGGATGGATGAACAGATATATTTATTTATTTGCTAATCTCCGGCCGTGCGCGTCTCCTTGGCTGTGAAGATGAACTTTGTGACCTCCAAGCTGATTCTGTATCCAAAAAATATTTCCAATAAAATGGATACAAAAAGTTTTGGAGTGCCAAAGGACAAGTCCTTGCACCCAGACTGTCCAAAAACACCAATGAGGGTTATTCTTCCATTCAGCACTACTTCCTGTCCAAGGCAGCCTTCAGCCTCTTGTGTGAGTAAAAACAAAAGCTGCAACAGACTTGATGTCCATCAAGACTTCAGGTTGTCTGTGACAAACACCTGACATCAAACCCTGGTTAGAAACATAAAGCCCAGCGTGACACTGACAGAGACACAATGTAAGAGAGATAAGAGAGATAAGAGATAAGAGATTTTTTTTAATTAACATTGCACCAGTAAACCAATACAACGTGATCATGTAAACACAGTCATCCAGAGGAGGGGTAGAGAATGTTAAGCTGCAGCAATTCAAAACATATATATTCAAAACATATGTATGTTCGTCAGCGCGGCCATCTCTCATCCATCCTGAATGAGAGCAAAACAGATATGGAAAAAGGAAAAACACAATAGGTATCATTTGTGATATTCAAAAAAAGAATTTATCAAAGATTGCCTGAAGACACTCCATGATAAAGTCCCAAAAACTCTATCAGCAGAAGCACAACCACACGAGACATTGTTGCAGTTTTGACGACATGCAAGGAGATATAGAGTCTGCGAGTAACTTCATAGAACACAGTTCAGCAGTTGTGCAGCTGGGCGTTATCCGAGGCACACACAGAGATCTCTGGGGGGGGAGGGCGGGTGAGGTCAGCAGTGACACTCCAGCTCTACGCTCCAGGAGAAAAGTTTCCAAACAGGCCTCTTTTCAAGGACATGTGCAGAAACCAGATTAGATAGTCTCTTTGTTTGTTCCAATTCAGACCACAATGTTCTTTTTCACTGCAGCCTTCCAAGTCCAGACGCTGTTTCAGGGCCAAAATTCCAAATCATATGAGGTTCCGATTCTATGAACCCCCATCCGTGCCCTGATGGAGCCCGGGCGGCTGCAAACGAGTTCCAAAGCGCCCAGCAGGTCCGCGGCAGTCCGCCGCTCCCAACGTGCGATTGAGCTCATACAACAGCTGGGATGAGGAGCTCACGGCTCGGATCAGAGAATCTTGCTGATCAGGGAGTTTCGCCAGCGCGCTGATAGCCGCCGAAGCTCTCCTCAGCTTCAGGTAACAGACAGCTCCGCCGACGCCAAAAAACAGAGCAGCTGCTACCAATAGGCCAATAATCCACAAATCTTCCACGTCTTCGACAGTCAACACGGTCATACACATAGGCTGCCACTGTCCCCATGAGTCCATCATGTATCCAACCGCGTGTGTGTCAGAGGGGCAGACCGCTTCTCCTGGCACGGTCCGCTTCGTGGAAAAAATCTTATCTATTGAAGAAACAGCCCAATTTATTAAATCCATCGCAAATTGGTTCGAGTGAGCACTGAAGAGTCAGACGAGACAAAAAAAGCAAGCAGGGAGGAGGAAAAACTTAGGGAGGGAAGGAGCAAAAAGATATGCGACTTGCTTTGTCGAGAGCCGGAAGAGGAATTGTACTGGTCATTTGAAGTTATTGCTAGGTATCTGTTTTAATAATATGCACAGTGTATAAACACACACTCAGACATTTTAGATACAGACATAGATATATCTTGTTTTACACAAACTTTGCAGTTTTAATTTTATTTTCCTGCCTGCTGTGCCATCTGTAATTATTTTTTTTGTCATTAAAGTTGATTTAGGGTGACAGGAATAAACTCTAGTCTTGGTCCTAGGGTTAGTCAACCTCTTTATTCGGATCAGAATTAAATATTTTGCCAAACCGAGGTGTCTCAAAAAGTGTTCTATCACAGGTAAGACATTTATACAATTAGCAAACAAATCCAATTCAAGTCAATATGACTTTCAGATAAAAAGCCTTCTGCCCTTTTAAAGCCTCGGATATAGTCGCGCTTTGGTCCGCAAGCTGGAGCGCGCGTGCTGCGCGCGCACTGTGCATGCGTTTATAGTGTGGCACGGCAGCGCATGGCAAAGTGCTGTTCTTTTACTGACCAGCAGGTGGCAGTACCCTCTAAAACCTGTGCATATGTTGCAAGAAAGGGTGTAGAAGAAGAAATCTACCGTAGAAGAAGAACTGTTTGAAATCACACAACAAAAACAAATGGCTTTCCGCTCGCTCGGGGAATTTAATACATTTGAATCACATAAAAAACATTCCTCCATGCGTCGCGACGCCGTTTCCACGACCACAGCGGCGCAGACAGCTGCAGGCTCTGGCGTGAAGGCTGTCGGTGAGGTCCCTACCCGACCTGTCAATCAATTTGGCGCGCGCTAGGCTTGCGGAGCTTCAAAATCTGGGAGGTGCACGACCACGCGCGAAACCAACGCGC
>JBBPBX010012392.1:26793-54143 GCA_038048925.1 Garcialebias charrua
TCTACCGCTACCGGTGTATGAATGTGTGGATGGCTGGTACTGTGAAGCGCTTTGGGGCCCCTCATAGGGGGCTGGAAAGTGCTATATAAGTAAGCTCCATTTACCATGTATGTATGTATGCATACACACATTAGTCTTAGTTTTTGTTAGAGCTGTGTGTTCATGCCCAGAGTTTGATATCTTGACAAAACTACAATTTTTATTTTTAAGACTGTTTTTAAAATTACTCTGTTGTTAGATTTTAAAGAAAAGTTATTTGAGTAATTCTCAAAACAATGTTCTTATAGTTATTTCTGTTGTACAACTACCAGTTTATACCTTTTACAAATAAAAGTTTGTAACTATTTACTTTTTTCTTTTATTGACTTTATTCTATATTTACTTATATTACTATTACTGTACTTATAATATTTACTTTATTCTTTTATCACTTTGATAAAGAGATTATTAATGAGTTTTCTGGGAGAGGGGAGTAGTGAGGGATTGGGGGGTCTCAGATTGGCTATAAAGTAAGAAGTGGGGTCAAATAAGGCGTTCAATACAGAACAACTGGACTTTATTTGTAACAGAAAGACGTTTCGCTTCTCATCCGAGGAGCTTTATCAATTCAGTGGGCAGACTGTGAGAGGGAGAAGTTATAACCAGGATAAGCCATTGACACGCACCAACATATGTAAATTGGAAGCTAACACGCACACATACTTGGGATAACACGTACCTGTGACCCATTCAAAGTTCAGTGTATGAAAACAGAGCTTACAGAAAACACACACACATCCTACTGTATGTAAATCTCACACATTAATAGCAGGGACCTGTCAAAGTCTTTGTTAGTCTAATTCACAAACGAGGCTCCTCTGTTGTCATCAGGTGTGAGACGCCTGGGAACCAAACCCAGGGCCGCACTAAAAGTTTTAGAAATTTGGAATCTTATGGTACATCCAGACCAAACAGCGTTTCAACTTCAAAAAAGCTCGTCACGCACGCAAGTGGACGCACTGGACCCACAGTGATGTCCAGACCAGAACGAGAAGCTGCGGCGGTGTGGCGGCGGGGGTTGTGGGAGGAGCTTACCGGTATACCGAGTTCCTCACTGCACTCCGCCAGGCAAGGAGCTTTTTATTTCTGTCTCTGTAGAGCAGACTTGACTGGTCGTGAAGGACTTGTCGCGAACACACAGCTACAATGAGTTTCTCTTCCATAGTACACGACTTTGCGGGTTTTTTCTGTGTCCCACAAACAATACGTCACATAGTTGCGCACAGGGCCGGCCCAAGGCATAAGCGAACTAAGCGGCTGCTTAGGGCCCCAGGGCCACTAAGTGGAATTTTATTTTTTTGGTAATGATTTAAATATGATTCTATTTTACATTGTACGTTCAGCTTGTGTAATTTATTGCATACATTTACATAGTTAAGAACTAATTATTCAGCTTTAAATTTCTTTTTTAGCCATTTTATGTGATTTCAAGTAATTATTAATTTACATTATACTCTGGCACAACAATTTCCTGCGGGATCAATAAAGTTCTATCTTAAGGATTTCCTTGATATTTGTTATTTTATTTTGTCTGTTTTTGCACAATTTAATTTATTTTTATGCATCTAAGTTATTTTATCTGTTGTTTGTTGTTCATCTTACACTAAAAATTACTTTTGAACATTACTGTTGGTCTGTTGCAGTTCATTAAAAGCAAAGATAATAAACCAGACAAACTTTTGCTGTAAAATACATTGCATACTGGTGTATTTTTTTCTTCTTCTTTCTTTTGTTACTTTTAGTACCACAAGATAACACGTGTCAAACTCAAGGTCCGTGGGCCAAATCCGGCCCGCCATAACCATTTTTGTGACTCCACAGAGACAGAACTTCAAGATAATAGTTGTGTGATTCAGTATTACTTTACTAGTCAAATCAAATCAGTTTTTGTGATTATAATGCCAAATTACTCAAACATATAATGTTTAATATTTAGAAGTAATCATTGAATGCAGCGAAAGTTATATTTTACCAGTTTGTTAATAGGTCGTTTTATCAATATATTCTGCCATGTCCTGCCTTTTGAGGACATTCATGATCTTGATGTGGCCCACAATAAAAATGAGTTTGACGCCCCTGCATTGGATGATACATATACCGTAGTATAATGTAAACAGGGCTGTCAGATGAGTTTATGTTAGGTGGGTGAATGATCAGATTTGACTGTTTATTGCAGTAATCCACATTATTAGCAGAAATAGAGGGCCCCAAACAAATTTCGCTTAGGGCCCCATGGAGGCTTGGGCCGGCCCTGGTTGCGCAATACCCATCCCCTCGTTTCCGCGTCACATAGGGACTCTCCCCCTCTCTTCTCCCCCCGACTCTCCCTGATCAACCAATTAGGGAGAGATGAACGGCGGAAATCATCAACATGTTCAAGGCGTGCTTTGGAGGCTGACGCGGGTTCACGTGCACGGAAAACGCTTTCCAGCACGCTCAACACGCACGTGACGTGACACCGACCCCAAGACGTGCCTGGAGGCGCGGCCCCCATTGACTTTGCATGTAAACTGGACGCTCCTGCAGTTGAAACGCTGTTAGGTGTGGACATACCATTAGACCTCCTCCTCTGTTTAACGATGGTTTCTCTCTTTTTACATAAATCGCCTCCTTCACACCCCTCTCAAACCACCTGTGCTCTCGGTCCAAAATATGTACATTCTGGTCCTTAAAAGAGTGTCCCTTGTCCGTGAGTTGGAGGTGAACAGCTGAGTTTTGTCCAAAGGTGGAGGCTCCCCTGTGTTGGGACATTCTTCTGTGAATAGGCTGCTTAGTTTCTCCAATGTAGAGGTCTGGACAGTCCTCGCTGCACTGGTCCACATAAACTACACCACTCTGTTAGTGTGTCAGGGTTTTGTCCTTAGGGTGGACCAGCCTCTGTCTGAGAGTCCTGCTGGGTTTGAAATGTACTGGGATGTTATGTTTGTTGAAAATCCTTATGAAATTCTCTGATAGTCCAGCAACATAAGGGATGACAATGTTTTTTCCTCTGTTCTCCTTTTTCTGTTCCTTATTGTCCATCCATCCATCCATCCATTTTCTTCCGCTTATCCGGGGTCGGGTCGCGGGGGTAGCAGCCTAAGTAGGGAGGCCCAGACTTCCCTCTCCCCAGCCACTTGGAGCAGCTCCTCTGGGGGAATCCCAAGGCGTTCCCAGGCCAGTCGAGAAACATAGTCCCTCCAGCGTGTCCTGGGTCTTCCTCTGGGTCTCCTCCCGGTGGGACATGCCCGGAACACCTCACCAGGGAGGCGTCCAGGAGGCATCCTAACCAGATGCCCGAGCCACCTCAACTGGCTCCTCTCGATGTGGAGAAGTAGCTGGCGTTCCTTATTGTGTTTTGTACATTTCTCGCTTATCATGTCCTGGACGACTGAGAATCTTCACATGTACCACGTGGTGGAACAACAATAAAGAAACCTTGACCATGACCATGACCTCATACAAGGCCAAATCACAACAGAAGTTGTCTCAGGTCACTGTACAAAAACATTCACGTACATACGAAAGCCAATTAGTAAAAGTTATCTATTTAAGTATGGGTCTGTGTGGGTGGGTTTGCTTTACACATCAGTTTGCAAATGTCCTCCATCAGAAACTGACACCTCACTGTCCAAGAAAGTCAACCGGCTATTTCATTCATTCAGCCTTTATTTATAGAGGTTAGTCTCACTGATTCACAAGAACTCATTTATAAGAGGGAACTTGATATTTTACTAATATAGGCACTTAGTCAGTTTACTGATCTTACCTATACTTTAGATGTAAATTTGAGCAGGGTTTATACTGACACAAATTATCATCAAATTTCACGAGTTCTCTCTTTTTCAGTTTAATATTCAATAAATCTGTGACTAGGTGGTGAGATGTAAAAGACAAGTGAAATGTTAACTTATGTTGAAACAGCAGAACTGAATCATTTAATTAACAAATCATTAAATTACATCACAACATATTTACAATGATTGGATGGATCAGAATTTCCTATAACTAACTGTTCAGCAGATTTAAATATAGGAACAACAAAACACAAGTTATGGGTCTTTGTATAACTTATCTCTGCTTGCACATTAACTTAGAGTTTACTGGCTTAGAAAAATAAGTTTAAGATGAAGAATGGAATGAAAGATAAGAGGGAGTGAAGAGGAAAATTTCTTGATATGTAACCAGAAACATGGCAGTTCCTCGGTAGCTTCCGCTCGACTTTGGTCGAATGGCCATCAACGTTTTACCTGTGCAAAGATTTTTGGTCTCAGCCCGGCAAACTAGTCCCAGCCTTATTAACTGTTCTGCTACGGTTCACAGGTGACCAGCGTCCAGTTCCAGTGGCTCGCTACAAGTCGGCTTCTACTTCTCCGGGGTAACGGCTTCAGCTCCGGTGTGGTTTTTCAAGGTAAGAGATCATTTGAAGGAAATTCCTTCAAATGGAGCGTTTCAGCTCGAGGTCGGATTTCACAGCGAGCTTGCTGTAAAAACCTTGCTGATAGAACCAAGTCATTGGCATTTTGACTGGCGTTCAACCAGCTATCAGGAGAAGAACATAGTTTGAGTTCCCTCGTAAACCGAAGCAAGACAGGAAGTTAGGGTTTTTGTAGAGGACTTAACCCCGTCAAATCCACCCCGCTGATGGGCTGTTCACCAAAAATAACGGAGTGACTTTGCAGGTCAGCGAGTTGAAGTCTGAAGGACAGTCAGGAAGGTAGTTTAGAGAACAAACAGATAGTCTGTTTAGCAAAACAGAGGGAATTGTTTTAGAATGAAAGGAGACAGGATGACAACTTATGTCTACGACTTGATCACTCTGTCCCTAAACATTTCAAACAAATACTAACAGATTATTCTGACTTGTTCTTCAACTTTAGCCATAGTTTTCTGAATAAGACATACAGTTTGATTCATTATATGAAGAAGTGATCAACACCATAAGAGCATAAACCATGATCAATACAGTAGTATATTGAAGTTATTCTGTTGATTAATTCTGAATTAACACAAATTAAAGAAAGTCTCTGTCAGGATGGTGGGCCATTCAGGTGTTTTAGGTTTTGGGTAATTACTGGACTGCTGCATTCTCAGGTGTTTAGGGTTTTTGGTAATGACGGTGCATATATTAGTTTGTGTGGGTGTGGGTTTGAGTGTCGGGTCATTCGTCGATCTACCTGGTGTGTCGTGTCCATGCTTGTGCCACAACCTAATTCTAAGAGTCGTGAGTACTGCCCTGTCTTAGTTGTTTATGAGTTTGTGTTCACAACATATTAAATGCTTTATTAATTTTCAACTCGTGCCTCCGAGTGTTCTGCCTGTCTGCATCTCCGGGTTCACCAACACCGCACCAGATCGTGACAGAAATGACCCGACCATAACCGGAACCCCCCGCAGACAGATGATCCAAGGCACTCGTGAGCAGAAAATGACGGCTACAGCCCGGAAGGAAGCAGCCGCCATTCGAGTCAGCAGGTTTCAGACAGAACCTGTTTGGTGTTACGGATCCGGACCGGAAATCCTGCTTTCTCCTCTTTTACTGGAGGAGCGAGCGCGGAGGAAACGCGGAGGCGACCACTCCGAAATGTTTTTTTTCTGCCCTCCTTCGCCTGCGTTGGCTTTGTGGTCCGTTTCTGAGGACGACTCGGAACCCGAAGGGTTCTGGTCCGGTCCAGCTCCAGCACCGCGTCGCCGCGGGAGGAAGCGGCGACCGAAGACGTTCAACGTTTCCGGGTTTCTGCCCACCCCGCCTACTGCCCCACTTTCCACGCTGTCAACAGCGCCGAGGGGGATTTCGTTGGGGGAGGGGTGCCTGGCCCCATGCCCTGTGACGTCTCCGGGGAGACGTTCGCTGAGGGGGGGTATGTGGTCCCAGTTCACACGTCTGCAGGACACACAAAGATGGATCCTGCACGACACGCAGCTGAGGACCCAAGGAAGCCTCCTCCAGCAAAACGACGAGGGTCTCGAGGATCCTGACGATGATGGTCCTGACGACGATGGTCCTGAAGACGTCTCGCCGCTCGACGAGGGTCCTCACAAAGAGGGTCCTGACGACGAGGGTCTCAACGACGAGGGTCTCAAGGGTCCTGACGACAGAGGTCCTGACGACGGGGGTCCTGATGACGAGGGTCCTGATGACGAGGGTCCTGATGACGAGGGTCTCAAGGAAGCAGACGTCTCGCCGTTCGACGTCGAGGAGGGTCCTCACAACGAGGGTCTCGATGACGAGGGTCCCGACAACGCAGACAACGTCTCACCGCTCGACAACGCAGACGACGTCTCGCCGCTCGACATCCCTACGCTTGGGGTCGTCTCGGTGGTCAACGACGATCGTGGTTCTACCATCGACGACTCGGGACCGGCCGACCAAGTCCCTGCTGTCGGGGTCTTGGTTCCGACCGACGATGGTGGTGTTCCGGCCGATGATGGTGTTCCGGCCGACGATGATGGGTTTCCGTTTCCGGCCGACGATGATGGGTTTCCGGCCGACGTTGATGATGTTCCGGCTGACGATGATGATGTTCCGGGCGACGGTGTTCCGGCTGACGGCGACGGTGTTCCGGCCGACGTTGATGGTGTTCCGGCCGATTATGGGTTTTTGACCGAAGGCAGTGTTCCGGTCGATGGGGGACGTTTGCCAGCCTACTGTGAACGTGTCCTGGCCGTCGACGTCTTCGTTCCTGCCGTTGCCGACCTTGGGGTCACGGTTCCTGCCGGTGATGGTCGGTCTCCTGGACGTCCTCCGGACCTGGCTGATGGTGATGGGCGGCCTCCTGGACGTCCTCCGGAGGTGGCGCTGCAGAATGGACGGCCTCTCTGTCGCCCGCCCGACGTGACGCAGCACTATGGGCGGTCTCCTGGACGTCCTCCGGTTCTGGCGGGTGGTGATGGGCGACCTCCTGGACGTCCTCCTGAACTGGCTTATGGTGCCTGTTGCCTCCCTCCGCCCGCCCTTGTTCTTTTGGGGGGTTTCTTTGGGACGCCATGGGGCGTCTGTGGGGTGGGGGTACTGTCAGGATGGTGGGCCATTCCTCAGGTGTTTTGGGTTTTGGGTAATTACTGGACTGCTGCATTCTCAGGTGTTTTGGGTTTTTGGTAATGACGGTGCATATATTAGTTTGTGTGGGTGTGGGTTTGAGTGTCGGGTCATTCGTCGATCTACCATGCTTGTGCCACAACCTAATTCTAAGAGTCGTGAGTACTGCCCTGTCTTAGTTGTTTATGAGTTTGTGTTCACAACATATTAAATGCTTTATTAATTTTCAACTCGTGCCTCCGAGTGTTTTGCCTGTCTGCATCTCCGGGTTCACCAACACCGCACCAGATCGTGACAGTCTCTTCTGATTTGTGTCTCTTGATTAAAACTAAACTGGAATAAAACAGTGATTTTGTCCTTCACTGTAGGTTTTCAGAGAAAATTAGATTCACTTGAGAAAGCTTCAGTGAAAAGGTGAATTCCGGTGTATTCACCGACAGTTTCAGAGACCAGGGTGTTCCATTACAATATATTTATCCACAAGAGTTGATGTGCTCAGTAAAATGTTGGACCTCCTGAGATTTAATTTTAACCCAGGTGTCGTCAACATAACCTGAACCAATGACTTGGTGGTCTCCCTGAAAAGGATGTCAAAGCTCTCTTTTCTACCTCCTCCATGTACAGGTTGGCAACAATAGGAGAAACTGGAGACCCCATAGCACACCCATGTTTCTGCCTATAATATTGCTCCCCATATGTGAAGTAGGTTGACTGCAGGCACAGTTTCAAGAGTTGACACAGTTGTTCTGTGGAAAGCGTGGTCCTGCTGCTCAGAGTGGTGTCTGATTTTAACCTTAAACAGACTTAGAGGAAAGAGATCTGATATTCAATAATTCACATTTAATGATTTTATTAGTTTGTTCTGGTAAATTGTGTTTATTTTAATAAGATTTTTATGGTTTGTATTTTTATAGCTGATTTTTGGTTTATTTAATTTGGGCCATGGGTGAACTGGCACTGTTTCAATGGGGGGTTTGGATGGATAATAGTGGAGAAGATGCAGAGAGGTGTGGAGGACTACAACTCTGCTTCCTGGACTGGACCCTGGGCTTTCAATAATTTGGAGAACAAACAAAATAAGTCAAATTTTTGGAAAGAAGAGTGGCTCCATTCAAAGTTGGATGGATGCAACACCATGAACACCAGTGTCCCTGGTTCTCCAAACACAAATGAAAACCAGGTCTTTGCTGGAAGAATTTACTTTTTCATTGTAAGTTTTCATTTAATTGTCATGTCTCTTCCACGTGTAGAGCACTAGATAATCTGGAGACATCGTGTAAAAGAAAAACTCAAAATTTAAAAATGTTCCCAGCATCCTATGACCTCGGCTCTGATTTTCAGTCTGTGGATTGTGCTGCAGTTTGAGTTTTTATCATTAAACATGAATGTGCTGCATGCTCTTGTTTCTGCAGGAGAGGAAAGATGTCAGTCACAGAAACATTCAACGGTCTGACTGGGACTCTGGCGTGAGGCGGTCAGAGTTCACCTGGTGAGTTTACTCAGGGAGGGGGCTCACATTAACCACATGCTCCTCCTCCCCCCTCTAAGTCAACGGGTAAAGTCCTGCAGGAGGAGCATGCTCGCAGTGTTTGCTTGGTCCGATACCAGAACCAAGGAGGGGGCAGAGTCCAAAAGTCCTGACCTGGCGGGGTGGGCGGGACCTGGATGGCCTGTTAGTTCAGTCTTATCTTATTAGAAAGCAGGCCAACTTGGTATTTTGAACAAACCTCTTTAGGTGTGAAGGCAGGCACCATGCTGCTATGCTCTCCATACTCACCATATACTGTAGGTGTTTTCTGTTGTTTTGTCACCACACACATCCCACAATGACTACGTCAGACCACGTCCTGGTGCAGAATCTCACCGAGCCCCAACCATTGGTGAATAGTTGGGTGACTCAAAATCATGAGAAATTAGAGAAAATGTCCAGTGCACTCCCACCTAATTCTGTGTTTGTGACCAGGGAGTTGTGCAGCTTCATTTGGATGAGCCAGTTTGTGAAAATGATGAAGTATTTTGTATGTACAACTTGCCTCATTAGACTCTAGGCCATTGGTTCCTAAACCTCTCAACTTGTGACCCACAAGATAACAGTGGCAGTGACTTGTGACCTCTAAGCTTTGGTTGAATTATTCAAACATTGCTAATAGGTCAATAAAACAACAATAACAACCCCTCAGTAACCATTGCAATATTTATGTCTACTCATACTTTTGCAAAATTGGATAAAATGTGCAGTGGGAAGTCATTTTTAAATGTAATATAACATCTGGAAGTCTTTTCAAGACTGCAAGTTGTTTTGTCTCATGACACACACTGTGGTTTCCAGTTTATGATTTAATCTTCTGGAGTGCACTTTAGCAATGAAGACAGACAGATTTGGACTGGTTTTTAATGATAATTAATGTTTAAGATGTTTTTTTTTTTTCCTTGAGCTGGACTAATTTCCGTTCCAGAACTTTGGAGCTCTGAGATGGGTTGGAGGCGCTGAAGGCAAAAATAGAGAAGGCATCAAGATGGGCCTGAGACAGATGCAACAACATTGTGACTCTGAAAACTTATTTTATTGCACAGATTGAACACATTCATGACTTTGTGCCTCTGGGCATGTGAGGAGGTGAGGAACCCCTCCATCTCCAGAATGTCTCACTGCAGTTGGTGCGGTTCTCAGTTCCCTCATGTGAGTCAGTTCAGTCCAACCTGAACACATTCAGAAAACTACCGTAGTGCAACAGTGCTTTCAAACTGGTCACAGAAGACTAGAGCAGTGTTTCGACTCCTCACAGCTCTCCTCTGACAGCAAACGTCCAGGTCTAAAAATCACTCAGAGGATTCAGTAAATAACTTGCTCACAAACACACAGAAGTCAGGAACACTGCAAAGTCAGTCCGATACAGCTGCAGCCCAGGGAGACTACCTGACATGCTAGAAGTTCAGCACCATACAACCACCACATGTACCACATCTGCATCAGGCCATTTGTCAGGATTCTGGGTTTTCCTCTGCAGGGTGAGCTGGAGTGGGTGTGTCCCTGAGGCAGTGAGACTCATCAGTATTCTTTGTTGGACCGATAAAGCAACATGGTGACGGTCCTGCCCTTGCACATGAAGTGTGCGTGCATAGTGTTAAAAGAAAGAAAGCTTACTCGTTGTCTCTCTTCAGAACTCCTTGTGTCACTCAGTCCTGGGCTGACCTGCTTCAGTTAACACACGTTACCTGTAGGCTTGTTATAGATAAACTGATTCGACCGGATATCCGGTTTGACAAGCTAGCGATGTGGTTGCATCGGTAGCAGTCACGTAAACCGACAGCAACCAGCCACAAATTCAGAGATGAACCGGTTGAAAAGACACGGACCGGTTATCGCGAGACTTGCTGGGTTTACAATGCGTTTCTAAAACAACGCGAGAGTTGGAAATGCCCGCGAAGCTATTCTCACGCATGCGCCGTAGCTCACCAAGACGACGAGCATGGATGTAAATAGTAGCCACGCTAGCGGGTCACCGCAAAAGATTTTCAATACATCAGCCAGACAAAAATCTAAAGTGTGGAACGTTTTTGGGTTTTACTAGAAGGACGGAAAACTTGACAAAAGCCACGCTATTTGTAAGCTATGCAGAGCACCTCTGAAGTGCACGACAAACCTCGACCAACATGCAATGAGGAAACGCAGAGAGAAGTACTGCGAACTTCTCAAGCTTCATAACAACAAGCAGGAGCATGTAGCTTCCACACAGAAAGCGACGGGTAACGTTATCACTCAATTTTACGGGCAACTCGGTGATAGTTGCAGTAGCTCTGGACCCTCATTTAAGTCCCTCAGTAGCCATGATGCAGAGAGGACATTCACAAGCCTGTCAGTAGACCAACATCCCTGCATCACAAGGTAAATCCTCCAACACTCTGTTAAAATACATCTTACAGTGCATTCAGTGCTGTGTTTTGTTGCTGTCATGCTGTTATTCTGCCTACTGTTTTTTGATTGTTTACACTGCATTTAACCATACTGTACACTAAATGTAATGTCATGTTTTATTTGTAGGTAACGGGGGATTCAGTTCAGAGAGGTCCAGTGCAGACTGATCCATGTCAAACTGAACCTGCAAATGGAGATCTGGATGTCTGCATTGATACACCCCAGACCCAAGATGAGCATACAGGTTTGTGTTTTATAACTTGTGATCAAGAATGAGCTGACTTTGTCTTAAACTTGTGCTGCAGTCATTGTATCAGCATAAAACACATTCACTATAATGAGAGAATCTGCATGCACAGAAAGAGTTAAATAATAATCATGATGATGATGATAATGACACGAGTCCCTACATAAATAAATTCTGAACATCAGATGAAGATTTTTACATAAAATGGTAAAGTCAGTAAAAAAAAAAAACTTCATGGCTAACATAGCCAGTAATATATGGTGCTTGTTTTCTATTTCAGATGATGAACCACCTTGTAAAAAGAAGAAAATGTCAGCGCTGGACGAGCTGTTGGGAGACTTTGAAGTGAGGATGGCAACTAGATCTGTGAGGGACCAGGCCAGTGAAGAAGTCAAGAGGTACAGAGAGCGTGAGGTACAGAGAGCATGTTTTTATATTAATCCGTGCCCACCTGCTCACACAAACTCATGTTCGTGCTGCTGTTGTTAGGTGTACTGTTCTTGCATTATGTTTTGTATTATTAAGTTCAAGTTCAAGTGTTTATTTGTCATATGCAGGTTAACACAGGGTTAACTTAGTACAATGAAATGCTCAGGATGAGAAAAAATGATTTTGACTTGCTAAAAAACAAACAACAAGCAAACAGGAAATACTAAAGCATGCAATGAGGGTACAAAATAAACTACCAAAAAGTGAAACAGTAATTATAATATTACAAAGTTTCTGAAGAGAAAAATAGTAAACAACATGGTAGAATTTTAACGGTGAAGCAGGATGAATTTGTGTGAATAACAAGATGGTGTAGTGGCAGGGCATTTGACTTGGAACCCGAAGGACGCGGGTTCGCGTCCCGGCCACTACACACCTTGGGGTGTCTATGAGTGCACATCTAATTCTCCAGCTCCCCGGGCGCTTTCTATGGCTGCTCACTGCACCACCTGGTAGGTGGTTGGGTTAAATGCAGAGACGAATTTCGTCTGTGTATGGGAAACATACGCAGATGACAGGAAAATACATTATTATTATTATTATTATTATTATTATTATTATTATTCAAGGTAGTAATGAAATATAAGCTAAAATGCACATGATCTATATTGCACATAACTACCAAACTACAGGTTGTGTGACAGGTTATTGCACAACAGGTTATTGCACAGGACTCAGGAGCTTTGTGCTTATAGCTTATTCCTGGTTTTTTTTCCTAGTGATTTTTATTTTATTACATGCTGCTGTAACCATTTGTGCCTTTTATATTTTTTCTGTATTTTCTGTAGGAAATTTTCTTTTAGCTGGTCTTTAGGTCCATGTTTAAAAATAAACACATTTAACATGTGATTATTTTGTTTGGCTTTTTACTTTATTTTTACCAGTGCTTTACAGCACCCTTTTAGATATGATATATGTGGACTTTTACAAATTTAAAAATGCTCTAAGAATGTCACATTGATAGAAATGGTCCTTTTTCTTTCATAATGAAATATTTGTCTACCGGTACATCAACAAATGTTAAAACGTAGAATTATTTGAAGTTTAATCGAATCGAACCGAACCGAATCGCTTTTACACTGCATCGAATCGAATCGTTCCGTTTTTAAAATAAATCGTTTTTGAATCGAATCGTAACCTTTGTATCTAGATGTGAATCGAATCGTCTGTCACACAGAGATATACAACCCTAGTTACCTGACAGCTTTCTACCTCCTCATCTCAAGTAAGGAGAAGTCTTCTCAGCTGCTTGTTATTTGTCTGCATGCTCTCTGCTCAGCTCACCCTGCATTCGTCCACTTACTGGAAAACAATCGGGAGCCACCATCAGTACACCTCCAGTCCTGGAATCTTGGCCCTCGAAGCCCAAAACCAGAAACAATCACAGTCAGAACTGTCACCATCTACCTTCTACAGAACTCTGTATCTTTCTTCAGAAAAATATGCTGGTGAAGATTCTCAGTCATCCAGGACATGATAAAATCAAAAAACGTTCAATACAGAAACAACTGGACTTTATTTGTAACAGAAGACGTTTTGCTCTTCATCCGAGGAGCTTTCTCAATTCAGAGCACTGAGTGTGGGGTTCAGGTTTAAACAAACATTTAAATTAATCACCTTAATATCCACTTTAAAGCTAGGAATAATAAATAAACAAAAAATCAAGTTTTGTGTTAGCAGAATTTAATTGTGATTTTGAAACGTATCCAACATTAATAAAACTTACCTCAAGTTGCCTTTTTGGACATGCATGCATACAGTATATGTGTACACATTGTACTTGAGAGGAGATTATTACAGCCTCACATAAAATTAACAATGATGATGATATCGCAAAGGTATCGGTATCGGCCGATATCCAGATTTAGGGATCGGATCGGAAGTTAAAAAAAAGTAAAGAAAAGTGGATCGGTGCATGCCTACTCAAAACCCATGTGGACCTTTCACACGACCTCACATAGAGCTGACCACATTTTTAAACCCAGGCCTGAAGACCTCACCAAGACCCTGCAAAGACCTCACCAAGACCCGGCAAAGACCTCACCAAGACCCTGCAAAGACCTCGCCAAGACCCTGCAAAGACCTCACCAAGACCCTGCAAAGACCTCACCAAGACCCTGCAAAGACCTCACCAAGACCCTGCAAAGACCTCACCAAGACCCTGCAAAGACCTCACCAAGACCCTGCAAAGACCTCACCAAGACCCTGCAAAGACCTCACCAAGACCCTGCAAAGACCTCGCCAAGACCCTGCAAAGACCTCACCAAGACCCTGCAAAGACCTCACCAAGACCCTGCAAAGATCTCACCAAGACCTTGCAAAGACCTCACCAAGACCCTGCAAAGATCTCACCAAGACCTTGCAAAGATCTCACCAAGACCTTGCAAAGACTTTGCCAAGACCCTGAAAAGACCTCGCCAACACCCTGCAAAGACCTCACCAAGACCTTGCAAAGACCTCGCCAAGACCCTGCAAAGACCTCACCAAGACCCTGTAAAGACCTCAACAAGACCGTGTAAAGACCTCACAAATACCCTGCAAAGACCTGACCAAGACCCTGCAAAGACCTTGCCACGACCATGCAAAGACCTCACCAAGACCCTGCAAAGACCTCGCCAAGATGATGCAAAGACCTCACCAAGACCCTGCAACGACCTCACCAAGACCATGCAAAGACCTCACCAAGATGCTATAAAGACCTCACCAAGACCATGCAAAGACCTCACCAAGATACTGCAAAGACCTCGCCTAGACCATGCAAAGACCTCACCAAGACCCTACAAATACCTCACCAAGATCCGGCAAAGACCTCACCAAGACCATGCAAAGACCTACCCAAGACCCTGCAAAGACCTCACCAAGACCCTGCAAAGACCTGGCCAATACCATGCAAAGACCTCACCAATACCCTGCAAAGACCTCACCAAGACCGTGCAAAGATCTCACCAAGACCTTGCAAAGACCTCACCAAGACCCTGCAAAGATCTCACCAAGACCTTGCAAAGATCTCACCAAGACTCTGCAAAGACCTCGCCAAGACCCTGCAAAGACCTCGCCAAGACCCTGCAAAGACCTCGCCAAGACCCTGCAAAGACCTCACCAAGACCCTACAAAAACCTCACCAAGACCCTGCAAAGACATCGCCAAGACCCTGCAAAGACCTTGCCAAGACCCTGCAAAGACCTCACCAAGACCCTGCAAAGACCTCAACAAGACCCTGTAAAGACCTCACCAAGATCCAGCAAAGACCTCACCAAGACCCTGCAATAACCTCACCAAGACCATGCAAAGACCTCACCAAGACCATGCAAAGACCTCTACAAGACCCTGCAAAGACCTCACCAAGACCCTGCAAAGACCTCGCCAAGGCCAGGCAAAGACCTAACCAAGACCATGCAAAGACCTCACCAAGACCATGAAAATACCTCGGCAAGACCATGCAAAGACCTCACCCAGACCCTGCAAAGATCTCACCAAGACCATGCAAAGAACTCGCCAAGACCCTGTAAAGACCTCACAAATACCCTGCAAAGACCTGACCAAGACCCTGCAAAGACCTTGCCACGACCATGCAAAGACCTCACCAAGACCCTGGAAAGACCTTGCCAAGACCCTGCAAAGATCTCACCAAGACCCTGCAAAGACCTCACCAAGACCCTGCAAAGACCTCGCCAAGGCCAGGCAAAGACCTAACCAAGACCATGCAAACACCTCACCAAGACCATGAAAATACCTCAGCAAGACCATGCAAAGACCTCACCCAGACCCTGCAAAGATCTCACCAAGACCATGCAAAGAACTCGCCAAGACCCTGTAAAGACCTCACAAATACCCTGCAAAGACCTGACCAAGACCCTGCAAAGACCTTGCCACGACCATGCAAAGACCTCACCAAGACCCTGCAAAGACCTTGCCAAGACCCTGCAAAGATCTCACCAAGACCTTGCAAAGACCTTAACAAGACCCTGCAAAGATCTCACCAAGACCTTGCAAAGATCTTACCAAGACCTTGCAAAGACTTTGCCAAGACCCTGAAAAGACCTCGCCAACACCCTGCAAAGACCTCACCAAGACCTTGCAAAGACCTCACCAAGACCCTGCAAAGACCTCACCAAGACCCTGTAAAGACCTCAACAAGACCCTTTAAAGACCTCACAAATACCCTGCAAAGACCTGACCAAGACCCTGCAAAGACCTCACCAAGACCATGCAAAGACCTCACCAAGACACTGCAAAGACCTCGCAAAGACCATGCAAAGACCTCACCAAGACCCTGCAAAGACCTCACCAAGACCATGCAAAGACCTCACCAAAACCATGCAAAGACCTCCACAAGACCCTGCAAAGACCTCACCAAGACCCTGCAAAGACCTCGCCAAGGCCATGCAAAGACCTAACCAAGACCATGCAAAGACCTTACCAAGACCATGCAAATACCTCAGCAAGACCATGCAAAGACCTCACCAAGACGCTGCAAAGATCTCACCAAGACCATGCAAAGACCTCACCAAGACCCTGCAAAGACCTCGCCAAGACCATGCAAAGACCTCACCAAGACCCTGCAACGACCTCACCAAGACCCTGCAAAGACCTCACCAAGACCCTATAACGACCTCACCAAGACCATGCAAAGACCTCACCAAGACACTGCAAAGACCTCGCCAAGACCATGCAAAGACCTCACCAAGACCCTGCAAATACCTCACCAAGACCCTGCAAAGACCTCACCAAGACCATGCAAAGACCTCCCCAAGACCCTGCAAAGACCTCAACAAGACCCTGCAAAGACCTCACCAAGACCATGCAAAGACCTGACCAAGACCTTGCAAAGACCTTGCCAAGACCATGCAAAGACCTCACCAAGACCCTGCAAAGACCTCGCCAAGACCATGCAAAGACCTCACCAAGACCCTGCAACGACCTCAACAAGACCATGCAAAAACCTCACCAAGACCCTGCAAAGATCTCACCAAGACCATGCAAAGACCTCACCAAGACCCTGCAAATACCTCGCCAAGACCCTGCAAAGACCTCGCCAAAACCATGCAAAGACCTCACCAAGACCCTGCAAAGACCTCGCCAAAACCCTGCAAAGACCTCGCCAAGACCATGCAAAGACCTCACCAAGACCATGCAAAGATCTCAACAAGACCATGCAAATACCTCACCAAGATCCGGCAAAGACCTCGCCAAGACCATGCAAAGATCTCATCAAGACCCTGCAAAGACCTCACCAAGACCTTGCAAAGACCTCACCAAGACCCTGCAAAGATCTCACCAAGACCCTGTAAAGACCTCACCAAGACCTTGCAAAGACCTTACCAAGACCATGCAAAGACATCACCAAGACCGTGCAAAGACCTCACCAAGACCCTGCAAAGATCTCACAAATACTCTGCAAAGACCACATCAAGACCCTGCAAAGATCTCACCAAGAACCTCCAAAGACCTCACCAAGACCCCGCAAAGACCTCACCGAGACCCTGCAAAGATCCCACCAAGACCCTGCAAAGATCTCACCAAGACCCTGCAAAGACCTCACCAAGACCCTGCAAGGACCTCACCAAGACCCTGCAAAGATCTCACCAAGACTCTGCAAAGACCACACCAAGACCCTGCAAAGACCTCACCAAGACCTTGCAAAGACCTCACCAAGACCCTGCAAAGATCTCACCAAGACCCTGCAAAGACCTCACCAAGACCTTGCAAAGACCTCACCAAGACCATGCAAAGACCTCACCAAGACCATGCAAAGATCTCACCAAGACCCTGCAAAGATCTCACCAAGACCCTGCAAAGACCTCACCAAGACCCCGCAAAGACCTCACCAAGACCATGCAAAGACATTGCCAAGACCGTGCAAAGACCTCACCAAGACCCTGCAAAGATATCACAAAGACTCTGCAAAGACCACACCAAGACCCTGCAAAGATCTCACCAAGAACCTCCAAAGACCTCACCAAGACCTCGTAAAAACCTCACAGAGACCCTGCAAAGATCTCACCAAGACCCTGCAAAGACCTCACCAAGACCCTGCAAGGACCTAACCAAGACCCTGCAAAGATCTCACCAAGACTCTGCAAAGACCACACCAAGACCCTGCAAAGACCTCACCAAGACCTTACAAAGACCTCACCAAGACCCTGCAAAGATCTCACCAAAACCCTACAAAGACCTCACCAAGACCTTGCAAAGACCTCACCAAGACCATGCAAAGACCTCACCAAGACCATGCAAATATCTCACCAAGACCCTGCAAAGATCTCACCTAGACCCTGCAAAGACCTCACCAAGACCCCGCAAAGACCTCACCAAGACCCTGCAAAGACCTCACCAAGACCCTGCAAATACCTCACCAAGACCCTGTAAAGATCTCATCAAGACCCTGCAAAGACCTCACCAAGACCATGCAAAGACCTCACCAAGACCCTGCAAAGACCTCACCAAGACCCTGCAAAGACCTCACCAAGACCTTGCAAAGACCTCACCAAGACCATGCAAAGACATCGCCAAGACCGTGCAAAGACCTTACCAAGACCCTACAAAGACCTCACCAAGACCCCGCAAAGACCTCACCGAGACCCTGCAAAGATCTCACCAAAACCCTGCAACGACCTCACCAAGACCCTGCAAGGACCTCACCAAGATCCTGCAAAGATCTCACCAAGACTCTGCAAAGACCACACCAAGACCCTGCAAAGACCTCACCAAGACCTTGCAAAGACCTCACCAAGACCCTGCAAAGATCTCACCAAGACCCCGCAAAGACCTCACCAAGACCTTGCAAAGACCTCACCAAGACCATGCAAAGACCTCACCAAGACCATGCAAAGATCTCACCAAGACCCTGCAAAGATCTCACCAAGACCCTGCAAAGACCTCACCAAGACCCCGCAAAGACCTCACCAAGACCCTGCAAAGACCTCACCAAGACCCTGCAAAGACCTCACCAAGACCCTGTAAAGATCTCATCAAGACCCTGCAAAGACCTCACCAAGACCTGCAAAGACCTCATCAAGACCCTGCAAAGACCTCACCAAGACCCTGCAAAGACCTCATCAAGACCCTGCAAAGACCTCACCAAGACCCTGCAAAGACCTCACCAAGACCCTGCAAAGACCTCACCAAGACCCTGCAAAGACCTCACCAAGACCTTGCAAAGACCTCACCAAGACCCTGCAAAGACCTCACCAAGACCCTGTAAAGATCTCATCAAGACCCTGCAAAGACCTCACCAAGACCATGCAAAGACCTCATCAAGACCCTGCAAAGACCTCACCAAGACCCTGCAAAGACCTCATCAAGACCTTGCAAAGACCTCACCAAGACCCTGCAAAGACCTCACCAAGACCTTGCAAAGACCTCACCAAGACCCTGCAAAGACCTCACCAAGACCCTGTAAAGATCTCACCAAGACCCTGCAAAGACCTCACCAAGACCCTGCAAAGACCTCATCAAGACCCTGCAAAGACCTCACCAAGACCCTGCAAAGACCTCATCAAGACCCTGCAAAGACCTCACCAAGACCCTGCAAAGACCTCACCAAGACCTTGCAAAGACCTCACCAAGACCCTGCAAAGACCTCACCAAGACCCTGCAAAGACCTCATCAAGACCCTGCAAAGACCTCACCAAGACCCTGCAAAGACCTCACCAAAACCTTGCAAAGACCTCACCAAGACCCTGCAAAGACCTCACCAAGACCTTGTAAAGATCTCATCAAGACCCTGCAAAGACCTCACCAAGACCCTGTAAAGATCTCATCAAGACCTTGCAAAGACCTCACCAAGACCTTGCAAAGATCTTACCAAGACCTTGCAAAGATCTTACCAAGACCTTGCAAAGCTCTCGTCCTGTGCAGATCTCTACATCATGGCTGTTTTTTACGTCATGGTGAGGATGTAATAACTAAACTCTTGAGGTAAAATGAGCCAATTATAACTGTACTTTGTCAGTCCTCTGTTTGTACAGAAATGTTTTCACGGAGAAGGGAGAGCTTAATTTTTATAGAAAAGAAAGAATGAAACACACATTCATCCTCTGGGACTCAGAGCGCCAAGGAACAGCTTTAAAACAGATTTTGGATCAAGTCCAGAGAACGATGTTTGCTGACAGTATTGGATAGTTCACCCTGAGTACTGACTTACAAGCTGACTGCACGGAGTTTGGACCTGTTCCCAAACTATTCGTCCTGTAACAGCCATTCTGTCTTCATGTTCCTCCATCCTCGTGAAGAGTTAACATATCGGTGGAGGAGTTTTATGTGTGTGTATGTGTGTGTGTGTGTGTGTGTGTGTGTGTCGCCTGCTCTTGCTGTGATTGATGGCATTGTTTAAAGCCAGGCAAGCTTTGGGAAGCTTTGCTATTGTTTCAGCTCTTGGCAGGGAGGGCTCCTAAGAAAAACAAAAGTAGGGGAGGACGAAGATGATGATGAGGAGGAGAAGGAGTGGAGGGTTGTGATGAATTAGAAAACAAAACATGACTTGTCTTCACATTTTGACTTGATGCTGAATCTGATAGCCATCCGTTGGGACTCCTTCGATCCAAAAACACTCCACCCTCCATCCTCCTCACACCACCACCAACCAAACCACAGTTATCCACCCCCCAGGCCTGAGCAGCGAGGGGACGGAGCAGAACGAAAACACACAGGAGGAATGTACCAACACACAAATATGGCGCCTGCCCTGGCCCTCCACTGTTATTCTGCTCTATATGTTTGGAGCCCGGTTCTGGTCACCCAGTCGGACCCTAACCACAGAAATTCTGATATTTCTCTAGGACACCCCTCCCTTCGCCAGCTCTGCCCCCTGCCGTGGAGCCTCAGGGAACATTTGTTTTGTGCAAATACAGCGCTTCAGGACTTGGCTGGTGGTCTTCACCAGAACCTAACAAGCAGAGCTACGACCCGGAGAGGAGAACCGTTCTGTTGTTCTCTCCACGCTGACGCACGGGAGAAGCAGTTCTGCTGTCCCGGATATGAAAAGCTTTATTCATCACATCTTGTGCACGTACAAAAAAGTTGAATCAGGTGTAATTTACAATGAAATTATTTTTACGTTTTACTCTCCCAGAAACAAGGAGGTCCGTTGCTCACCTTTCCCACAACCAGCTTTGACTGAAGGCAGAGCAACCTTAGTAACTACAACAAAGACTTTAATTTGAGCAGTTTTATAGATACTGAGCTAAAATGTGATGTAGTTGTAGCTGAGATTCATCCTCAACACGTGTTCTGAGTGCTAACAGATCTTGCAATATTGGAGAAGATGGTTCGTATTTGTGACTAAAAACATTTATTCAATTTAGTTGTTTCATTTTCCAATATACAACAAATGCTCAAAAACATTCACAGTCATTGTACAGTACCAGTCAGTAAAAGTTATCTGTCAAAGGAAGCCTGCTGATTGCAACTAAGCTTCACTTCATCCTTAAAAAGTCCCTTTCAACAGAAGGAGCTTCAGCCAAACCTCCTCCAGTAAAGGTAAGTCAGTTTTGTGACTCAAAGCTGTGATGTACTGATGACATACGGTCTGAGTGACCACCCAGCTGATGGGTTTAAAAACCTGAACAACAATAAACAGGTTCATTACGGAGAAGATCGATGATGAAACAACTCTGACTTTAGTTTAAAACATTTAGTTAAACACAAAGAGGATCAAGAACTGAGTTTTCATCATGTTCTGAAAATTATCTGAGGGAATGGTAAATGGACTGTACTTATACACCACCTTTCTATCTTATGGAGATACTCAAAGCTCTTTACAACACAATATGTGTCCTCATTTACCCATTCATACAGCACTCTACTACATCTATACAAAGCTAATTGAACAAATCATTCTAAACATAATCAGAGCTTTATCACATTCATACACTGATGGGACACACATCGGGGTTCAGTGTCTTGCCCAGGGACACTTTGGCATGTGACTGCTGGTGGATTTGAACCCCCAACTCTTGCATTGGAGGACGACTGCTCTAACCACTCAGCCACAGTTGCCTCAGGGAGATGTCAGGCACATATTTAAAGGGATCCATGATTAGTTTAACATGGCCTATTTTTCCTATTAACTTAAAAATTACTGTTCGTGATATATAAGAACTCATAATTACTTGAAAAATGTTATATCTTTTGTTATTTTTTTCACCCATGGAGGTCGTCATGTTTTCACCTGTGCAATGCATGCTGGGTTGACGATGTGGTTAGGTGACTTCTGTACTGGAAGCTACAGAGTAAACACAGGAAGCCTAGCATTACTAGGGGTGCAGAAAAAAAAGATTTATTAAAGAATCTAGATTCTGAATCGATTCTAAAGGCCTATAAATCGATTCTAAAATGCGTTTTAAGATTTTTTTCCCCCCACACCTACTCTTGAGCGTACTGCATATCGCATTATCTGTTCATTCATTCAACCTTTATTTAGTCAGGTGAATCTTATTGGTGTAGTGGCTAAGGCTTTTGACTTGGGACCCGAAGGACGCGGGTTCGCACCCCGGCCACTACACATCTTGGGGTGTCTATGAGTGCACACCTAATTCTCCAGCTCCCCGAGCGCTGACTACGGCTGCTCGCTGCACCACCTGGTGGTGGTTGGGTTAAAGGCAGAAGACCAATTTCGTCTGTCAAGTATGGGAAACATACACAGATGACAAATGTGACAAATTATTATTTATTTATTGAGCCTCATGGGCTCATTTACGAAAGCGACCTGCTAAAACTAAAGAACGATGAACAGCAATGGTAGAATTTCCTTAAACAATAAACAATAAACAATAGAAAACAAAAGAGAGAAAAAAACAACAGAGAGAAATACATTATTTTAATTTTTTTTTTTTACAAAGTATCAAAAAACTAGCAAAACATTATAAGGTAGACGTATAAAATCAAAGACAGGAACAAATCTGCATTGGTTTTTGCCAGGATTCAAACAGATTCTGAAAACCATGTTCACTCAGTCACCGTAGAATTTGGCCTTGTAGGCTGTGCCCACACCCATGACAACAACTTTATCACTATGTATGCAGATGACACAACCATCCTTGGCCTCATCAGAGGAGGGGATGCACATCGACCTGGCCCACAAGATCACCATCTATGGAGAGGACAATGACCCAGCTCTCAATATAGACAAACCAAAACCCGATCTCTGATTTCAGGAGGAAGGCTGTGCACACCACGCACCAAACACCATTTAAAGACTGTTATGCACCTGCACAGTTTATGTGTATATCTGATGTTGTTTGGTGTTCCTGGGCTTTTTCGGTTTATAATTTTATTTGTTTAATCATAACTTTGTTGATCTTATATCTATTACTTTAAAGTTTTCTGCTATTGTCATTTTTGCTAAACAAAGTGTTTGTTTAAGTTCAGAGTCTGGAGTGCTGAAACTTAAAGAGGCTCTGACACAGGAAGGAAGGTACCGTGGTATTTTTCCCTACAGGTGTAGACAAGAAGCATGAGGGACGATCTGCAGGAGATGGAAGATGGTGAGTACACAGGTTTCCTCTGTGAGTAAGGGCACTGGGAGCTCAGGTGGAACAGACCAAAGGAACTGGAGGTAAGGAATCATGAGACGTTTGCCATATCAAAAGGAGACTACAGTACTGGGTTACAGTGGTGGAGAAAGTACTCAAACACTGTACTTAAGTAAAAGTTCAAATAAACTGACAAAAATGTACTCTAGTAAAAGTAGAAGTACCATATTAATGTTTTTACTTAAGTAAAAGTAAATAAGTACTTGCTTTAAAAAATACTTCAAGTATTAAAGTAAAAGTACTTGCTGAATGTATTAACTAATGCAATGGTCTACAACATCAAGTGTGCTTATCGTATGTATATTTTCTGTAATACATTAATAGTGTTGAGTCATTTTAATGAACAATGCTGCAGGTAATACATGTTTTTATAGTTTACTCTGTGACACAGTTCACACTTGGACTTGTGATTCTGTGCATCAGAATTTCAGGGATGACATGCAGAGTTAAATGTCATTAAGCAAAATAAGAAAGAGAAATGGTTATACCTTTGAAAGTTTTTATTTAACACAAAACAAAACCAATGTGTCATTTTAACCGCAGTAAAAACTTTTAAGTAAAAGTTGTCTGACAGAAAAAAAAAGCATTAGACTTAACAAATGAATAGACACTAAGCATGTAACGGTTGTAGTAGGTGTACCAAACCGTTTCGGTTTGGCACGTTCGGTTCGGTCCACCTACGTACCGTTATTTTTTCACTCATTGAACGTTAATATATGCGCCGCGGAACAAAATTTCCTGGGCGCGTTTCAGCACGGAGCTATTATCGCGAAGCATGCGCAGCTCGCTCAGCCTTTACGCCAAAAATACACTACACGCGTTGCAGCTCCGCCCCGCTCCGGTCCGACCTCCGCAGCAAATACGCACCCATTATAATCAATGACAGAATTTACACTGGCTCCGCACGGCGGCGGCGAGCTGCGGAGAGCGGACGGCAGTCCGTCAAAATTAGAAATTTTTCTATTTCTGCCGGACGCCGGAGCTGTGCCGGAGTCAACTTTTGAAGATTACGTCGCACCAACAGGAAAAGGAACGAGCACAACTTCCGTATTTACAAAATAAAATCACCACGGGCGGACTAATCCTAGCTCTATACGGATTTATTTGTACAAAAATGCTGTCAAACTATCATTTATGACTACGCCTACAAACGCAATACAAGAAACAAAAAGAAATACAAGAAATAAATAAAGTATTTTATTCTGAAATGTAATACATCACTTCCTGTTGCTCAAACCATGTCCTGTCGCTCATTTACGAGAGAAGATCAAGGCAGCAGTCTCTACTTTTGTTCTCTTTCTTCCACCGAGTGAATTGTTTTGTTCTGACTTACTTATTTATCACTTGATTTATCGCGCAATCTCGCAATTCCCGCGCATGCGTCTCGGAGCGGCGCATCCACTCGGACCTGAGCTGAGCGCAGGTAATGGAAATTGGACTCGCTCAGCTGCGACCTGCGGAGCGGGGCGGAGCGGAGCCGCGTGTAGTGTATTTTTGGCGTTAGCCGTTAGCTTCTCACTACGGTCTCCTGTTTTGGGAACGTTTCTTGTTTAAAGACGAGCGGCGCACACATTCAAAGCTGTGTGTGTGCACGTTGATTCATGAAGAGACTGGCTCTGCAGCAGACAGCACGTCTCACGTGAACGCGCTTGAAACTACGTCATCGGAATGTGAACGAGCAGCTTGCAACAGCGCTAATAAGAACAGCTGCATTTAAAGCTCCACTGACATCATCTTTTAACTTTCCATAAAATGGCACAACATATATATATATATTAAGATTGACCCCTGATCGTTTCTGCTAAAACAATGTTAAATTAATTATAATTCCTCTCGAAAATAGTTTAAAATTAGCGCCGTTTTTTTAACACGATAAATAGGGATTTCGCCGTCGCAGGATGATGACGTCATAACAAGAATTTTCTCTACTGCGCAGCTTGAAAACAATGGAGGAGCTACAAACTCGATCCGTCCAATTTAGCCATTTAAAAGTTAATATTTTAGCGGATTGTCTGCAGAGAAGCCAAAGTTATTTCCAGTAAACAGCAGGTTATAATTTTTTTTCAGCTCCTGCTGGTTTTTGGAGACTTTTCACTTCAGGACGTGAGCAGCTCTGTGAGGACTTACAGCATAGTTTCCACAGCACTGAAATGGTAATATATTAGTTAATGGTTCTAATAATTATTCAACATTAATTTATAGTTTAAAAAATTAGTCCCTTTTAAAATATCTGTTAAATATATTATTCTTTTATTTTATTTTGTTTGTGTTTTCAGGTTTCCAGGTCTCCAGTCCATCACCTGAGGCTCTTCCTGAACCACTAGTACAACCCAGACTTTCACATCACAGCAGGTAAGATTGCATCAACGAAAAGAATAGTACTCAACAATATTCTTTGATGTAAATCTGTTGATTTTCTGTGGTTCTGATGAGGGAAGTGACAAAGTGGATGCAGCATTCAGCCCATAATGGACCCAGATGTCCCCTGCGTCCAGACCTACAACACCTGGACAGCCTAAGATCAGTTGTGGTGTAGATGAGTCAAATACAAAAAATACACTATGTTCATGATGATTTCCAGAGATTAGAAGATGTAACGGTAGAGTCTTCCTCTGTACCGAGGCAAATCTTTGACCTGTAATGTCAGACATGGACAGTGGGACCGGTAGTTGTTGAGTGGGAATGAATAAGAGATCTACCAGATCTTGACTGATGAGGTTTTGCTCTGCCCCAGAATCAACAAGTGCTAACACAGGGTGCTTATGCTGGTCAGTGATAATAGTAGATTTTAACTCAAATCGTGACACAGGAGAAGAAAAAGAAAAGTTTCTCACCGATAACTCCTGCCCTATTGGTGAGCAGAGCCGTTTCCCAACTGTGGACAGCGAGCAATGAAATGTCCTTGCACCCCACAGTAGATACAGGCTTTATTCATGATTCTACGTTGTTTTTCCTCTGGGGAGAGGCGAGCTCGACCCAACTGCATGGGTTCTGGTTGGGGTGAAGACCTGAATTCCAGTGCGGGCAGCTGTGATTGGTGTGACGGTGGGTGAAAACCAGAGAATGCTGCATTCTGGGACTTGTAGTTGTAACTCGGGGCGGCTGATCGCTGTGACGTTGGGCGGAAACCGGAAGTGGAGGGATGCTGGGAGTCGTAGTCCCTCTCCCACTTTCTCTCCTGCAGCTGATTGTCGATTCGTGTGGCGAGGTGAATCAGCTCGTCCAAACTCTGGGGCTCTTCAAGCGCTGCTAACCGGTCCCTGATGGGGTTAGAGAGAGAATGAAGGAAAGTACCTCTGAGGGCGAGTTCATCCCATCCGGTTCGGGCAGCTGTGATCCGGAACTCGAGGGCGTGTTCAGTCACCGAGCGTCCCCTTTGACGGAGGGTGAGTAGCCGTTTTACAGCTTCAGTTTGTTGAAGAGGTTGATCAAACACCCGTGTGAATTCGTCTAAAAACAAGGAAAACGTTATGGTATGAAGTGAATGAGTAGTTAAGTAAGCCTGAGCCCAACGTAACGCCTCTCCCTTAAGATGTGTAGTAAAAAATGAGACTTTAGCAACATCTGTAGCATAGAGACTGGGAGCTCTTTGAAAAGTTAGCTCACATTGTAAAATGAAACCTGCACACAGCTTAGGATCACCACTGAAAAGCTCGGCTGGTTTTAAATTCTGTTCCAGGGTGGCTTGGGGAGGAATTAAGCTGGCGTGACTGACCTCTGAAGTAGATGTTGTGCCTGATGGCTGGAGTTGAGCTACCTCTTGTTTCAGGGAGTACGTCAGGCTGCCGAGTTCTTGAAGGTTGGATTGATTGCTTTGTTGAACAGCTAGTAAACGTTCCAGTGTGGCCTCATTCTTTTCAATTTTCTGAAACATAGTTTGTAGTGTGAGCTGGAACTGTTCAGCGCCTGGATCTTTCAAGGGTACTTGGTGTGGCTGGGACATTCTGTGATAATAATGATGTACCCCAGATGAAAGATTAGGACTGAACAGATAACCAGGACACAATTAAAAGTTTAATGGTGTTTATTTACAGGAGTGAAAAGACAGTATCTTGAATTCAGCAAAAACCTGGGGAATGGACGAGGGGGTTAGTGGCCAGTAGGAGA
>JBBPBX010012393.1:5905-17557 GCA_038048925.1 Garcialebias charrua
GGCATCCTTAAATAAGGCTAGTCAGAGAATACTGTATATGTATCAGCAGTAGTGTAGATATAAAAGTAGTAATAAATGTAAACAGTAGTAATAAATGTAAACATCCATCCATCCATCCATTTTCTTCCGCTTATCCGGGGTCGGGTCGCGGGGGTAGCAGCCTAAGTAGGGAGGCCCAGACTTCCCTCTCCCCAGCCACTTGGAGCAGCTCCTCTGGGGGAATCCCAAGGCGTTCCCAGGCCAGCCGAGAAACATAGTCCCTCCAGCGTGTCCTGGGTCTTCCTCTGGGTCTCCTCCCGGTGGGACATGCCCGGAACACCTCACCAGGGAGGCGTCCAGGAGGCATCCTAACCAGATGCCCGAGCCACCTCAACTGGCTCCTTTCGATGTGGAGAAGCAGTTTAAATGTAAACCGTATTAATAAATATAAACAGTGAATGTAAACAGTAGTATGACTATAGGCAGTAATGTAATACAAACATTAGTGCAAATATGAGAAGTAGTGTAAACTGAATGAGCACATGACCGAGAGTTTAGTGAATAACCCGTTTAACCCTTTAGGACATAGGGAGACAACCACGGCCCTACGAGGACAGAGAGAGATGTCTCCCTGAGAGGGATACATCTCTGGTCCCTCGTAGGGCTGGTCATAAATAAAATGAATATTCAATTTACAATTAGGGGTGTTTTTAGTAGTGATACCAGTAAAGGTGAAGATCACGGTATTATTTTCTTGAAAAATACAAACTTAATAGACAGAATTTGAGTTATTAAATTAATTTCACAGAATTTTTTTTAATGTTTTTTCTGTTTATCTCCTGTAAACACTTCAGCTCAATAGGTGGTAGTAATGCACCTTACAGTTGGTCTGCCAACCACCATAAAACAAAACAAGAAGAAGGGGGGGCTGATTAGATCCCACCACAGACATGAATACGTATTAGTTTGGAAATGCATTATTTCCGTTTCATTCCCTGGACATTCCATAAATAGGGGGAGTGGTGGTGCAGAGGTCAGAGACGGTGGGCCTGTGATCGGTAGATTGCCGGTTCAAGCCCTGGTACCGACAACATGGGGGTGAAACATCCACACCTGTCTCCACCCTCATTCGCCCCACTCTGGGCCCCTGAGCAAGGCCCTTAACCCCCACCATCTGCTCCCTAAAAAAACAGGTCTCTCTTGAAAACGAGTTCTCGTGGCTCAATGAGACTACCTGGGTAAATAAAGGGTAAATGAAAAAATAAAAACATGTTGAACCGTTTCAGGGAAATTGCTGGTGCACATGTCACATAGTCCTGTTGCATGCATTACAATTATTTTAAGAGATTTTTTAAGGCCTGTGTGTCCTGTTATAATGCGAGTAAGTTCCTGTTTTCCTTGTATATCCTACCTTTTTATGAATGTTGTGTACCAGTAAATGTCTTCCTGTATCAGTAATGTCCGTTTTCCTGCCATATTTTCTCAATATATTTCTTTACCATTTAACGTTCAACTTTACATAAATGTTCACTAATTTTCATCACCAGGCCGGTGTCACACGGCTCTGCTTCTTCTTTTCTAACGTCACATTTAGAAAAGCACGATTGGCTGGAATTTCCACATTCCTTCAGGGTTCACAGTTGCGACTGGCTGATGGCAACCGATTACAACTACACATTCACGGAATGGTCAAATTATCGTAATTTTGGCCTTTTTTCTGGATTATTGATCGTACAGAGGGCAGAATTGTCGTACAAATGCAATAATTATCGTACACCTGGCAACGGTCGCATCCTCCAGCGCAGGAGGATGCGACCGTTGCGAGATTTGTTTGTCTCCGCAGCCGATTAAACAACCTTAGTGCTGAAAGGATGGGTAATAATGAAGTTCAAAAACCTAACACTAACCCATAAATAAGTCAAAAACAAATTTACTCACACTGGCATACACAAGGTCAAAGTGACAATACCATTTTTTAAATTTGCACTTTTATTGCCTGCCACTGAAGGAAATTATGTGTATTTTTCTGTTTGTCTATGGATTTAGAAAAATATCTCAGGAACCAGAGGATTGATTTAATTAACTTTCAGAGGGTAATCAATGGACGTACATCTACAAGTGATTAACTCTTGGTGTCAACACCATTCAAAATGACCGCCACAACTAAGCAACATTTAAAAACACAAAAATAACTATAACTCAGCCATGTCACAGATATGATGTAAAATGTAAAACTTTATGCTTTACTAGCTGAAATTTAGTTGTGTGTGAGAAAAAATATAAATTACTTGAAAAGGTAAAGTCTAATGAGGATGGTAAAAAAATAAACAACTCCCTCTCGAAGGATTCAAATCTCTGCAGACAAGTTCCTCAGTTTTGCAGAAGTACGTTACCACCATTTAATGTATGGTCAGTATTCATTAGACCCTTACGCAGAGTAGGAATGTCCCTTTTAGAGTTGAAGTATCCATGACCTTAAAATTTTTTACTTTCTGTCAGAGCCAAACTCATGAGCCCTCCTGGCTACTCTTTTCCAACAGCTCCATGATCGCCTCCTGTTTGGAAAACTCCTGCAGCGAAGAGTTCATCTCGTCCAGCAGATCCTCCCCCAGCAGGAAGCTTTTAACGTTGTGCATCGTCACGCCGATGCGATGGTCTGTTACACGGTCCTGGGCAAAGTTGTACGTCCGGATCTTCTCTGATCTGGCTTTTGTGCCAATCTGAAAAACAGGGGGTGGGGGATGATTTTTTTTATTTTCTACTTTGCAGTTTTGTTGTTCATTTATTTTTTGGGTTAAAAAAAAGAATCAGATGAAAGGAGTTGTTTGTTTTATTTTACTGACTGTTGATTTATTAAATTGTATCTAATTCTATTTCAATGTTAAACATTCAAACTCATAATTGTACATATTTTAAATGATGTCAACACACCAGTATTTTAGATAATGTTTTAAGCTCTTCGTCTGCAGTTTCAAAATTCCATAAACATAATCTCACCTGGATTTTGCGCTGGTTGTAGCGCTTGCTGGTTTCTTCCTCCAGCTTCCTGCTGTAAAGCCTTGCTCTCAAAGACGTCATGGCCTTCTCTCTGTTCTTATGCTGGGATCGCTCCTGCTGGCACTCTGCAACCACACCTAATAAACACACACAAGCATTTGAGGGCCACATTACCAACTCATTTCACAGCTACTGTGACATCATCAAGTTAAATAAAAATTGTGCTTATGTTTTAATATCTTGATTTGCCCAGGATTTTTGCTCTTAAGAACCAATAGCTTCTACTTTTTTTTTTTTCTGTTGCAGTTTTTGTTAAAAATTCACGTTTATTGTTAAAGGTTACATATGCACAGTGTCTTATATTTTTCTAAAGTACTTTGCTTGGATGTAGAAAGACAGTGCTCTGGTGTGCAATGTCAGCAGACAGAACTTGTCGTTTTCTTACTACTGTACTGTACTGTACTGTACTGTACAATGTAGCCTATTAAAGGTCATTTAACTCAATTTGTAAACAAATGGAAGCAATTAATGTTGGTTCAAGTTGCTCCAAATAAAAAGGAAGCATGTACAGTATGTTCAATCTGCATTAGCATGTGTTGTTTTTAGTTTTTACCTGTTGGAAGATGGACTATCCTGACTGCACTGTCTGTTGTGTTGACATGTTGACCTCCAGCTCCACTCGCTCTCTTCGTTTCTATCCTCAGGTCCTTGGGGTTTATTGTGAAAGATATCTAAAGAGACCACACAAGATAAACAAAAGCTGAGTTGGGGAAGTAAACTATCATGAAAGTCCTAAATAAATAAAAAATAATTATTAAAAATAAAACTAATAAACTGAACCTGTAAAGAATATTCTTTGGTATAATGATTTTAATTATTTCCCCATTGGTGGACATTGGCAGTGAGGGATACTGTCAGGCTGAAGAAGTGGTCCTATCAGGCTTTTTTGGCCTGTAGGACCCCGGGAGCAGCTGATGGGTACCAGCAGTCCAAGTGGCATGAGCTTGGGTGGTCACTGAGGCAAAAACTCGGGCATGGGAGGAGTTTGGAGACGCCATGGAAAATAACTTCCGTACGGATAAGAGGCGATTCTGGTCCACTATCCAGCATCTCGGGTAGGGGAGATACACCACCAACAGTGTTTATAGTGGGAATGGTGTTCTGCTGACCTCAACACAAAAAGCTGTAGGTCGATGGGCAGAGTCAGGGCCAGATTTAGAAGGATGGGGGCCCTTGGGCTTGAGTCAATATGGGGCCCATATATACCGTATTTTCCGCCCGAAAAGTTGCTCCGCCCCATAAGTCGCAGGACATGAAAATTAGTTTTTTTTTTTAAAGTGTGACTTATAGACCGGAAATACGGTATTTTTTTAATTTTATTTATTTTTTTGTTTTGGTTCAGATGATGAGCAGAAAATGACTGAATAGTAAGTTTTCACATCTTACAACTTTAATATGCCAGTTGTCACAAACTACAAACAACCCTGGACTGGTTTCTAGAAAGACAAAACCACATGTTAGGGTCTGAAACTAGAATATGATGCTTCCATCACAAAATAAAATCACTGAATAGCTATTGTTGCCAGGACTTCAACACAAACTATAAAACACATTGTTGTTTTATAGCCACCTGCATCATGAAAGACCTCACTCATCCAGCACACTCACTCTTTGCCCCACTCCCCTCAGGACGGAGGTTGAGGAGCATCAAATGTAGAACCACTAGACTGAGGAACAGCTTCTACCCTGAGGCTGTTAGACTCATGAATAAATAAAAATAAAATAAAAAATAAACACTGCAAAATATCACATTGTGCTGATGCTGATCTGTTTTCTTGTTGCTGTGTTCATCTGTGACCATCTGCTCATACAAACTCATGTTCGTGCTGCTGTTTATTCCCACTATATTAGGCTTAGTGTATTACTAGTTGATGTTTTTCTTAGTTAATTCTAGATGTTATTACTGTTTTTCTCTTGCATTTGTTGTTGGATGTAACTGGGACCCCGTGTACATAATCTCGTTTTCATCACATGTACCACATGCGGTGCAAATGACAATAAAGACTCTCTGACTCTGACTGAGTGCAAGAAAGTGACCCAGGTATGTCCAAAGTGCTGCCCTCTGAAGGATTTTTTTTTACAGCCCCCTGTTCTCAGTAAAAGCAGAGGTGGGTGCAGTGCAGATGAATAATTTTCATCTTCCAGACCAAGTTTATTTTACAGATAACATCTTTAAAATATGAAGAACAAAATACAGATTTCCATTTAAACTCATGCATTCATCTTATTTGAAGGAACTAGAACCACAAACATCAACCTACATTTACTCAAACGCAAACCATGTAACCCAAATAAGAAAACAATACTCAACCCCGAAAATTTAGCAACTTTGAGCCTGTCTTATAATGCAGACATGCACTGCCCTAACCAGTAACACCAAGCCTTTTCAGTAGGGTTATCAGACATTTAAGCCTTACTTTGACATGACATTTGAAAAGATGCCCACTTTTCTGGATTTTTTTTGCTGCAAATTCCTTACAAGATCACTGAAGTCCAGCTTTCTCACTAGATCACTCTCAATAGACATGAGAGTCAAATGGTTCAGTCTTTCCTGTCCCATTGTGGATCTGAGTCTATTTTTAACAATTTTGAGCTTGGAGAATGATCGCTCACCACTTGCATTTGTGACAGGAAATGTCAGGTAAAGCCTGAATGCAATATCCACATTTGGGAAGATGTCCTGCAGTTGCTTTTACCTAATGAATTGTAAAAGCAATGGAGCAGATGTGATCTCTTTATCGCGAATAAAATCTTTAAACTGGACAATTTCCTCCACAAAGTCCATCTCCAAGTCCGCTGAATATTTACTTTGGAGATGAGATGCTTTGTAGCTCTTGAACAGTAACACCAGAAAAATTGTTCAGGAAGCCAAAAATGGTGTTGAGGTTATCATATGCAGCACACCTGCATTTCCATATTTTTCTATGTGAGACTTCAGAAAAGGATCAAACTCACTGATTAACTCCAGTATTCCCAGATAATTCCCATTATCAGTTCGGCCAAATATGTCACTGTTTCCTCTAAGAGCCAGTCCTCTCTGTGCTAAAAACTTCACAACAAACTTGACAACAGACACAACTCTTCTCAACACATCAGTCCAATATGCACACTCAGATTCAAATTGTTTCTGCAGTTCTGTGTCTATCAGCTGGCTGATGCAAGTGAAACAAACGTCAGCATTGCTTTTCTATGATGTTCGCTGTTTTTGTGTTCTTTCATGCGTTCAGTTGCGTGCTTCCAGTCACAGAAACCAGTTTCAAAGCTTGACTGACTATTAGCATCGCTGAAAATGCGGCATGCAAAACAAAACGAGCTTGTAACTGTGATAAGTTGGGAATGTTACGCACGTGGGACTCGCCTTGCATGGTGTGGAGAAGCTGACAGTGTGACTGAGCAGAGGATGGAAACAGCCCCGTACGAGCGCGTGCGGCGGAGCAGCTTCTCCTGCAGGCTGCCTGCTCCTCTGACTGAAGTCCAACTAACGTGTCCACTGTTTGCCATTTCCAGCTCCGGTGGATGCAGAGTAGAGCAGCCACACTCACCCGCTGTCGTATTTATTTCCTGTTGTCCGCCATTGTAAAAAAAAATTTGACCAGCGTGAAATGACGCCCCCTCCCCCCCCATGTGTATGATGAGTTAAAACTGGACCAATAATAAGCAATCATTTAAGATGGACGTTTGACAGAACAAATTAGAACATTTTTCAACGGCGCTGACAAAATCATCTTAGTCATTGGTTAAATTCTGACACTATCCGTTCACAAAAAAAAAAAAAACTTATGGGGCGCCTTGGGGGCCCCCAAAATTCCGGGGCCCTGGGCTGAAGCCCCTGTGAGCCCGTGCGAAAATCCGGGCGTGGGCAGAGTACTTCGAAGACCTCCGCAATCCCACCGGTATGTCTTCCACTGAGGAAGCAGAGCCTGGGGACTTTGGGCCGGGCTCTCCAATCTCTGGTGCTGAGGTCACTGAGGTGGTTAAAAAGATCCTCGGTGGCAAGGTGCCAGGGGTGGATAAGATTCGCCCGGAGTTCCTTAGGGCTCTACATGTTGTAGGGTTGTGTTAGCTTACACGACTCTGCAATATTGCCTAGACATCGGGGGAAGTTCCCCTGGATTGGCAGACTGGGGTGGTGGTCCCCCTATTCAAAAAGGGGGACCGTAGAGTGCGTTCCAACTGCAGGGGGATCACACTCTTAAGCCTCCCTGGTAAGGTCTATTCAGGGGTTCTGGAAGAGGATCCGTCGGATAGTCGAACCTCGGATTCAGGAGGAGCAGTGTGGTTTTCGTCCTGGTCGTGGAACACTGGACCAGCTCTACACCCTCAGCAGGGTCCTGGAGGGTGCGTGGGAGTTTGCCCAACCAGTTTACATGTGCTTTGTGGACTTGGAGAAGGCATTCGACCGCGTCCCTCTGGGGGTTCTGTGGGGGGTACTCCGGGAGTATGGGGTACCAGGCCCATTGATATGGGCTGTTAGGTCCCTGTACGACCGGTGTCAGAGCTTGGTCCGCATTGCCGGCAGTAAGTCAGGCTCGTTTCCAGTGAGAGTTGGACTCCGCCAAGGTTGCCCTTTGTCACCGATTCTGTTCATAACTTTTATGGACAGAATTTCTAGGCGCAGCCAAGGTGTTGAGAGGATCCGTTTTGGTGGCCTTAGAATCACTTCTCTGTTTTTTGCAGATGATGTGGTCCTATTGGCTTCATCAGGTCGTGATCTACAGCTTTCACTGGAGCGGTTTGCAGCCGAGTGTGATGCGGCCGGGATGAGGATCAGTTCCTCCAAATCCGAGGCCATGGTCTTGAGCCGGAAAAGGGTAGAGTGCCCTCTCCAGGTCGGGGAGGAGGTCCTGCCCCAAGTGGAGGAGTTTAAGTATCTTGGGTCTTGTTCACAAATGAGGGAAAAATGGAGCGTGGCATCGATTGGTGTATAGGTGCAGCGTCTGCAGTGAAGCGGGTGCTGTAAAGGTCTGACATGGTGAAGAGAGAGCTGAGTCAATACTCTCAATTTACTGGTCGATCTACGTTCCCACCCTCATCTATGGTCATGAGCTTTGGGTTGTGACGGAAAGAACAAGATCTCGGATACAAGCGGCTGAAAAACTCCCCCCCTCTCCTGATGGCCAGGTGCTGGTGCTGTCCTCAGACAGTGTAAGGCGATCATTTATCAAGATTAACGCCTGGAAGGCCTCTGGTCCTGACAACATACCTGGTCGTGTGCTGAAGGACTGTGCAGGGGAACTCGCAGCGGTCTTCACGGACATCTTTAACATCTCACTGAGCCAGGCCATCGTCCCCACCTGTTTCAAAGCCACCACCATCATCCCTGTCCCAAAGAAGGCAACGCCCGCATGCCTCAATGACTATCGCCCAGTAGCACTCACCCCCATCCTGATGAAGTGCTTTGAACGGCTAGTCATGAAAAGCATCACATCTGTCCTCCCTGCCTCCCTGGATCCCTTCCAATTTGCATACCGACCTAATCGCTCAACCGACGATGCCATCTCCTCTGCCCTCCACACAGCTCTCACACATCTGGACACGAAGGACTCTTATGTTAGAATGCTGTTCATCGACTTCAGCTCGGCATTCAACACCATCATCCCCCAACAGCTCATCCATAAACTGGACAGTCTGGGGCTGAACACCTCAATGTGTAACTGGCTGCTAGACTTCCTGACCGGGAGACCACAGACAGTACGGATCGGGAGTAACACATCTAGCACCATCACATTGAACACAGGGGCCCCACAAGGATGTGTGCTGAGCCCCCTTCTATTCACCCTGCTAACACACGACTGCACACCATCGTACAGCTCCAACCACTTCATCAAGTTTGCGGACGACACAACAGTGGTAGGTCTCATCAGCAACAACGATGAGACGGACTACAGGAACGAGGTGAGCCGCCTGGCCTTGTGGTGCGGACACAACAATCTCACTCTCAACGTGGAGAAGACAAAGGAGATTGTCGTGGACTTCAGGAAGAGGGATGCACAACATGCCCCTCTGACCATCAACAGCACCGCAGTGGAGAGAGTGGACAGCACCAAGTTCCTGGGAGTGCACGTCTCGAAGGACCTGTCCTGGAGCAGGAACACTGCAGCACTGGCCAAGAAGGCTCACCAGCGCCTCTACTTTCTCCGCAAGCTGAAAAGGGCTGGAGCTTCAACCCCCATCATGTGCACCTTCTACAGGGGTGCCATAGAAAGTGTCCTGACCAGCTGCATCACGGTGTGGTTTGGTGCATGTACTGCATCATGCCGCAAGAGCCTCCAGCGCATCGTGAGAGCAGCTGAGAAGATCGTCGGCACCTCCTTGCCCTCACTGCAGGACTTACACAGCAAACGCCTCACTCGGAAAGCCCACTGCATGGCAGGTGATCCCACACACCCACTACACAGCCGCTTTAGACTGCTGCCATCAGGGAGGAGACTGAGGAGTCTCCAGGCTCGAACCAGCAGACTGAGAGACAGCTCTGTTCATCAGGCAGTCAGAATGCTAAACACTCTGCCTGCTCTGCCTCCCCTCCCATTTGAACTGCCTTAACACAAAAAACTTTCTCACACATTACCACTCAACACAAAGTTTTTAACACTGGACCCTGTGTCATCAAACGGGTTATTCACTAAACTCTCGGTCATGTGCTCATTCAGTTTGCACTACTTCTCATATTTGCACTAATGTTTGTATTACATTACTGCCTATAGTCATACTACTGTTTACATTCACTGTTTACATTTATTAATACGGTTTACATTTATTACTACTGTTTTACATTTATTACTACTGTTTACATTTACACTACTTTTATATCTACACTACTGCTGATACATATACAGTATTCTCTGACTAGCCTTATCTAAGGATGCCAAATGTGCCTTATGTGCCTTACTGCATATGCCACTTTGCCTCTATACCAACATCAACTACCTCATACATATACTGTGTACATTAACTCATATGCTGCTGTGCCACTCTTTGCAAATGTCAATGCTAGAACCTTCAGTTTATTTTATAGATATACTTTTTATACTTTTTATACTACTATGAAAAAACTCAGGACAGTATTACACTTTTATTATTTCATTTTATGCTTATGTTCATTGGGTGTTTGGTGTTTTAGGGGTGTTTGGTGTTTCAGTGTTGGTGTAAATTTTCATACTTTTATACTACTATGAAAAAACTCAGGACAGTGTTACACTTTTACTATTTTATGCTTATGTTTATTAAATGTTTTAGTGTTTAGTGTTTAGATGGTTACTGTTGCACCGAGGGACTGAGAGAAACGCAATTTCAATCCTGTGTATGTCCTGTACATATTGCAGTTCTGACAATAAAGTTGACTTTGACTTTGAAATGAGTTTTCTCCGCAGGGTGTCTGGACTCTCCCTTAGAGATAGGGTGAGAAGCTCAGTCATCCGGGAGGGACTCGGAGTAGAGCCGCTGCTTCTCCACATCGAGAGGAGCCAGTTGAGGTGGCTCGGGCATCTGGTTAGGATGCCTCCTGGACGCCTCCCTGGTGAGGTGTTCCGGGCATGTCCCACCGGGAGGAGACCCAGAGGAAGACCCAGGACACGCTGGAGGGACTATGTTTCTCGGCTGGCCTGGGAACGCCTTGGGATTCCCCCAGAGGAGCTGCTTCAAGTGGCTGGGGAGAGGGAAGTCTGGGCCTTCTTACTTAGGCTGCTACCCCCGCGACCCGACCCCGGATAAGCAGAAAAAAAATTGATGGATTATTTCACCTCCTTCCACCATCTATTTTAAAATTCATAATAGGGCTGTGAGATAATCTAAAAAAAAGTTAAGTCTGGTCCTCTGGACATTCAAAAAACAAAACAAAAAAAATTGTAGAAACGTTTCGTCTTTCGTCCGAAAGACTTCCTCAGTCTTGCTTTATTCAGCTCAGTCTTATAAATAGCACCCTCCCACAGTGGATCAACCAGTTTGCTGCTGACAGCCAAAATCAGCTGCTCACATGATCAAGGAGGACCATCATCCTAATGATGGATCGTTAACACCCTCATGGTTGTTTGCTATTCACAGAGGGCTGAGTGATACTAGCAATAACAGCATTGTAAATGGTAAAAATGGTAAATGGAGCTTACTTATATAGCGCTTTCCAGCCCCCTTTGAGGGGCCCCAAAGCGCTTCACAGTACCAACCATCCACCCATTCATACACACATTCATACACCGGTAGCAGTAGACTGCCTTGCAAGGCGCTGCCTGTCCTATTGGGAGCATCTCGGGGTTAAGTGTCTTGCCCAGGGACACAACGAGGTATGCCGTGACCGGGGATCGAACCCGAGACCTTCTGGTCCTGAGCCGGCTGCCCTGCCTCTACACCATCTCGGCCCCTAAAATTGTAAGAGGGAGACAGTTGAACCCGGAGGCCTCCACCTCTGTTTAATGATGGACGGTTTCTTTTCACAAAGATGGCCTCCTTTACTCCTTTCTCAAACCATCGTTCCTCTCTATCAAGGATGTGAACATCTTCATCCCTGAAAGAGTGGCCGCTGGTCTGGAGATGAGTGTAGACGTCAGACCTCCTTGATCGTGTGAGCAGCTGGTTTTGGCTGTCAGCAGCAAACTGGTTGATCCACTATGAGAAGGTGCTATT
>JBBPBX010012393.1:25738-54137 GCA_038048925.1 Garcialebias charrua
TGCCACCTTACCGTGGTGGAGGGGTTTGAGTGTCCCAATGATCCTAGGAGCTATGCTGTCAGGGGCTTCATGCCCCTAGAAGGGTCACCCAAGGCAGACAGGTCCTAGGTGAGGGATCAGACAAAGTGCAGCCCAAAAACCCCTATGATGAGTACAATTAATGGACTAAGTTTTCCCTCGCCCGGACGCGGGTCACCGGGGCCCCACTCTGGAGCCAGGCCCGGAGGTGGGGCACGCTGGCGAGCGCCTGGTGGCCGGGCTTTTACCCATGGAGCCCGGCCGGGCACAGCCCGAAGAGGAGACGTGGGTCCCCCTTCCCATGGGCTCACCACCTGTGGGAGGGGCCAAAGGGGTCGGGTGCAATGTGAGATGGGTGGTGGCCGAGGGCGGGGACCCTGGCGGTCTGATCCTCGGCTACAGAAGCTGGCCATTGGGACATGGAATGTCACCTCTCTGGTGGGGAAGGAGCCTGAGCTAGTGTGTGAGGTTGAGAGTTTCCGACTAGAAATAGTCGGACTCACCTCAACGCATGGCTCTGGCTCTGGAACCAGTTTCCTTGAGAGGGGTTGGACACTCTTCCACTCTGGAGTTGCCCCTGGTGAGAGGCGCCGAGCAGGAGTGGGCATACTGGTTGCCCCCCATCTTGGTGCCTGTACGTTGGGGTTCACCCCGGTGAACGAGAGGGTAGCCTCCCTTCGCCTACGTGTGGGGGGACGGGCTCTGACTGTTGTTTGTGCCTATGCACCAAACGGCAGCTCAGACTACCCACCCTTTTTGGAGTCCTTGGAGGGGGTATTGGAGAGTGCGCCTCCTGGGGACTCCCTTGTTCTACTGGGGGACTTCAACGCTCACGTGGGCAATGACAGTGAGACCTGGAGGGGTGTGGTTGGGAGGAACGGCCCCCCTGATCTGAACCAGAGTGGTGTTCTGTTATTGGACTTCTGTGCTCGTCATGGATTGTCCATAACGAACACCATGTTTAAGCATAAGGGTGTCCATATGTGCTCTTGGCACCAGGACACCCTAGGTCGCAGTTCGATGATCGACTTTGTTGTCGTCTCATCTGATCTGCGGCCGCATGTCTTGGACACTCGGGTGAGGAGAGGGGCGGAGCTGTCAACTGACCACTACCTGGTGGTGAGTTGGCTCCGATGGTGGGGGAGGATGCCGGTCAGACCTGGCAGACCCAAACGTATTGTGAGGGTCTGCTGGGAACGTCTGGCAGAGTCTCCCGTAAGACGGAGCTTTAACTCCCACCTCCGGGAGAGCTTTGAACACGTTCCGAGGGAGGCGGGGGACATGGAGTCCGAGTGGGCCGTGTTCCGCGCCTCTATTGTCGAGGCAGCTTATCGGAGCTGTGGCCGCAAGGTTGTTGGTGCCTGTCGAGGTGGCAACCCTCGAACCCGGTGGTGGACACCGGCAGTGAGGGATGCTGTCAGGCTGAAGAAGGAGTCCTATTGGGCCTTTTTGGCTTGTGGGACCCCGGAAGCAGCTGATAGGTACCGGCAGTCCAAGCGGCATGCGGCTCGGGTGGTTGCTGAGGCAAAAACTCGGGCGTGGGAGGAGTTCGGAGAGGCCATGGAGAATGACTTCCGTACGGCTTCGAGGCGATTCTGGTCCACCATCCGGCGTCTCAGGGGGGGAAAGAGGTACGAGACCAACACCATTTATGGTGGAGGTGGCGTGCTGCTGACCTCAACTCGGGATGTTGTGAGTCGGTGGGCGGAATACTTCGAAGACCTCCTCAATCCTACTGGCACGTCTTCCACTGAGGAAGCAGAGCCTGGGGACTTTGGGTCGGGTTCTCCGATCTCTGGTGCTGAGGTCGCCGAGGTGGTTAAAAAGCTCCGCGGTGGCAAGGCTCCGGGGGTGGATGAGATTCGCCCGGAGTTCCTTAGGGCTCTGGATGTTGTAGGGTTGTGTTGGCTTACGCGACTCTGCAATATCGCGTGGACATCGGGGGCAGTTCCCTTGGATTGGCAGACTGGGGTGGTGGTTCCCCTATTTAAAAAGGGGGACCGTAGGGTGTGTTCCAACTATAGGGGGATCACACTCTTAAGCCTCCCTGGTAAGGTCTATTCAGGGGTTCTGGAGAGGAGGGTCCGTCGGATAGTCGAACCTCGGATTCAGGAGGAGCAGTGTGGTTTTCGTCCTGGTCGTGGAACACTGGACCAGCTCTACACCCTCAGCAGGGTCCTGGAGGGTGCGTGGGAGTTTGCCCAACCAGTTTACATGTGCTTTGTGGACTTGGAGAAGGCATTCGACCGCGTCCCTCGGGGGGTTCTGTGGGGGGTACTCCGGGAGTATGGGGTACCAGGCCCTTTGATAAGGGCTGTTAGGTCCCTGTACGACCGGTGTCAGAGCTTGGTCCGCATTGCCGGCAGTAAGTCAGGCTCGTTTCCGGTGAGAGTTGGACTCCGCCAAGGTTGCCCTTTGTCACCGATTCTGTTCATAACTTTTATGGACAGAATTTCTAGGCGCAGCCAAGGTGTTGAGAGGATCCGTTTTGGTGACCTTAGAATCGCTTCTCTGTTTTTTGCAGATGATGTGGTCCTACTGGCTTCATCAGTTCGTGATTTACAACTTTCACTGGAGCGGTTTGCAGCCGAGTGTGATGCGGCCGGGATGAGGATCAGTTCCTCCAAATCCGAGGCCATGGTCTTGAGCCGGAAAAGGGTCGGGGAGGAGGTCCTGCCCCAAGTGGAGGAGTTTAAGTATCTCGGGATCTTGTTCACGAATGAGGGAAAACTGGAGCGTGAGATCGATAGGCGGATAGGTGCAGCGTCCGCAGTGAAGCGGGCGCTGTACCGGTCTGTCGTGGTGAAGAGAGAGCTGAGTCAAAAGGCAAAGCTCTCAATTTACCGATCGATCTACGTTCCCACCCTCATCTATGGTCATGAGCTTTGGGTTATGACCGAAAGAACAAGATCTCGGATACAAGCGGCTGAAATGAGTTTTCTCCGCAGGGTGGCTGGACTCTCCCTTAGAGATAGGGTGAGAAGCTCAGTCATCCGGGAGGGACTCGGAGTAGAGCCGCTGCTTCTCCACATCGAGAGGAGCCAGTTGAGGTGGCTCGGGCATCTGGTTAGGATGCCTCCTGGACGCCTCCCTGGTGAGGTGTTCCGGGCACGTCCCACCGGGAGGAGACCCAGAGGAAGACCCAGGACGCGCTGGAGGGACTATGTTTCTCGGCTGGCCTGGGAACGCCTTGGGATTCCCCCGGAGGAACTGCTCCAAGTGGCTGGGGAGAGGGAAGTCTGGGCCTCCCTACTTAGGCTGCTACCCCCGCGACCCGACCCCGGATAAGCGGAAGAAGATGGATGGATGGATGGATGGATGTACCGGTACATGTATATTAAAACTGTTGACTATACTATATATTATATATTACCGTAGTACTTTGTCCTTCATTGTGAGCAGGAGGACTACGTCATGCCTCGGCCAGCATCAGTGGTCCTCAGAGCTACAAGAAGTTGAAGTTTGAGTCTGGAGTTCATCGAGTTCAGAGGGTTCCCAAGACAGAAAAACAAGGCCGGATGCACACCAGTACCATGACTGTAGTTATTCTGCCCCAACCCACTGAGGTACAACTACACACATTAGATAAATTATTATGTGCATTACAAAGGTGTTTATTTTTGCTCTCAATACAAGGCAGTTTTTATTTTTATTTTTTTATCTTAATGTAGTTCAAACACTTTAAATGAAAGTTTCCCTACAGTCTCCTGATGCATGCTCAGTAATCCAGGTAGAAAAATCTAAAAAAGTTAAGTCTGGTCCTCTGGACATTCAAAAAACAAAAAAATTGTAGAAACGTTTCATCTTTCATCTGAAAGACTTCTTCTGTCTGAGGAGCTGTATTCACCTCAGTCTTATTAATAGCACCTTCTCATAGTGGATCAACCAGTTTGCTGCTGACAGCCAAAACCAGCTGCTCACACGATCAAGGAGGTCTGACGTCTACACTCATCTCCAGACCAGCGGCCACTCTTTCAGGGATGAAGATGTTCACATCCTTGATAGAGAGGAACGATGGTTTGAGAGAGGAGTAAAGGAGGCCATCTTTGTGAAAAGAAACCGTCCATCATTAAACAGAGGTGGAGGCCTCCGGGTTCAACTGTCTCCCTCTTACAATGCTGTTATTGCTAGTATCACTCAGCCCTCTGTGAATAGCAAACAACCATCAGGGTGCTAACGATCCATCGTTAGGCTGATGGTCCTCCTTGATCATGTGAGCAGCTGGTTTTGGCTGTCATCAGCAAACTGGTTGATCCACTGTGGGAGGGTGCTATTTATAAGACTGAGCTGAATAAAGCAAGACTGAGGAAGTCTTTCGGACGAAAGACGAAACGTTTCTACAATTTTTTTTGTTTTGTTTTTTGAATGTCCAGAGGACCAGACTTAACTTTTTTTTAGATTATCTCACAGCCCTATTATGAATTTTAAAATAGATGGTGGAAGGAGGTGAAATAATCCATCAATTTTTTTTCTGCTTATCCGGGGTCGGGTCGCGGGGGTAGCAGCCTAAGTAAGAAGGCCCAGACTTCCCTCTCCCCAGCCACTTGAAGCAGCTCCTCTGGGGGAATCCCAAGGCGTTCCCAGGCCAGCCGAGAAACATAGTCCCTCCAGCGTGTCCTGGGTCTTCCTCTGGGTCTCCTCCCGGTGGGACATGCCCGGAACACCTCACCAGGGAGGCGTCCAGGAGGCATCCTAACCAGATGCCCGAGCCACCTCAACTGGCTCCTCTCGATGTGGAGAAGCAGCGGCTCTACTCCGAGTCCCTCCCGGATGACTGAGCTTCTCACCCTATCTCTAAGGGAGAGTCCAGACACCCTGCGGAGAAAACTCATTTCAAAGTCAAAGTCAACTTTATTGTCAGAACTGCAATATGTACAGGACATACACAGGATTGAAATTGCGTTTCTCTCAGTCCCTCGGTGCAACAGTAACCATCTAAACACTAAACACTAAAACATTTAATAAACATAAGCATAAAATAGTAAAAGTGTAACACTGTCCTGAGTTTTTTCATAGTAGTATAAAAGTATGAAAATTTACACCAACACTGAAACACCAAACACCCCTAAAACACCAAACACCCAATGAACATAAGCATAAAATGAAATAATAAAAGTGTAATACTGTCCTGAGTTTTTTCATAGTAGTATAAAAAGTATAAAAAGTATATCTATAAAATAAACTGAAGGTTCTAGCATTGACATTTGCAAAGAGTGGCACAGCAGCATATGAGTTAATGTACACAGTATATGTATGAGGTAGTTGATGTTGGTATAGAGGCAAAGTGGCATATGCAGTAAGGCACATAAGGCACATTTGGCATCCTTAGATAAGGCTAGTCAGAGAATACTGTATATGTATCAGCAGTAGTGTAGATATAAAAGTAGTGTAAATGTAAACAGTAGTAATAAATGTAAAACAGTAGTAATAAATGTAAACCGTATTAATAAATGTAAACAGTGAATGTAAACAGTAGTATGACTATAGGCAGTAATGTAATACAAACATTAGTGCAAATATGAGAAGTAGTGCAAACTGAATGAGCACATGACCGAGAGTTTAGTGAATAACCCGTTTGATGACACAGGGTCCAGTGTTAAAAACTTTGTGTTGAGTGGTAATGTGTGAGAAAGTTTTTTGTGTTAAGGCAGTTCAAATGGGAGGGGAGGCAGAGCAGGCAGAGTGTTTAGCATTCTGACTGCCTGATGAACAGAGCTGTCTCTCAGTCTGCTGGTTCGAGCCTGGAGACTCCTCAGTCTCCTCCCTGATGGCAGCAGTCTAAAGCGGCTGTGTAGTGGGTGTGTGGGATCACCTGCCATGCAGTGGGCTTTCCGAGTGAGGCGTTTGCTGTGTAAGTCCTGCAGTGAGGGCAAGGAGGTGCCGACGATCTTCTCAGCTGCTCTCACGATGCGCTGGAGGCTCTTGCGGCATGATGCAGTACATGCACCAAACCACACCGTGATGCAGCTGGTCAGGACACTTTCTATGGCACCCCTGTAGAAGGTGCACATGATGGGGGTTGAAGCTCCAGCCCTTTTCAGCTTGCGGAGAAAGTAGAGGCGCTGGTGAGCCTTCTTGGCCAGTGCTGCAGTGTTCCTGCTCCAGGACAGGTCCTTCGAGACGTGCACTCCCAGGAACTTGGTGCTGTCCACTCTCTCCACTGCGGTGCTGTTGATGGTCAGAGGGGCATGTTGTGCATCCCTCTTCCTGAAGTCCACAACAATCTCCTTTGTCTTCTCCACGTTGAGAGTGAGATTGTTGTGTCCGCACCACAAGGCCAGGCGGCTCACCTCGTTCCTGTAGTCCGTCTCATCGTTGTTGCTGATGAGACCTACCACTGTTGTGTCGTCCGCAAACTTGATGAAGTGGTTGGAGCTGTACGATGGTGTGCAGTCGTGTGTTAGCAGGGTGAATAGAAGGGGGCTCAGCACACATCCTTGTGGGGCCCCTGTGTTCAATGTGATGGTGCTAGATGTGTTACTCCCGATCCGTACTGTCTGTGGTCTCCCGGTCAGGAAGTCTAGCAGCCAGTTACACATTGAGGTGTTCAGCCCCAGACTGTCCAGTTTATGGATGAGCTGTTGGGGGATGATGGTGTTGAATGCCGAGCTGAAGTCGATGAACAGCATTCTAACATAAGAGTCCTTCGTGTCCAGATGTGTGAGAGCTGTGTGGAGGGCAGAGGAGATGGCATCGTCGGTTGAGCGATTAGGTCGGTATGCAAATTGGAAGGGATCCAGGGAGGCAGGGAGGACAGATGTGATGCTTTTCATGACTAGCCGTTCAAAGCACTTCATCAGGATGGGGGTGAGTGCTACTGGGCGATAGTCATTGAGGCATGCGGGCGTTGCCTTCTTTGGGACAGGGATGATGGTGGTGGCTTTGAAACAGGTGGGGACGATGGCCTGGCTCAGTGAGATGTTAAAGATGTCCGTGAAGACCGCTGCGAGTTCCCCTGCACAGTCCTTCAGCACACGACCAGGTATGTTGTCAGGACCAGAGGCCTTCCAGGCGTTAATCTTGATAAATGATCGCCTTACACTGTCTGAGGACAGCACCAGCACCTGGCCATCAGGAGAGGGGGGGAGTTTTTCAGCCGCTTGTATCCGAGATCTTGTTCTTTCCGTCACAACCCAAAGCTCATGACCATAGATGAGGGTGGGAACGTAGATCGACCAGTAAATTGAGAGTATTGACTCAGCTCTCTCTTCACCATGTCAGACCTTTACAGCACCCGCTTCACTGCAGACGCTGCACCTATACACCAATCGATGCCACGCTCCATTTTTCCCTCATTTGTGAACAAGACCCAAGATACTTAAACTCCTCCACTTGGGGCAGGACCTCCTCCCCGACCTGGAGAGGGCACTCTACCCTTTTCCGGCTCAAGACCATGGCCTCGGATTTGGAGGAACTGATCCTCATCCCGGCCGCATCACACTCGGCTGCAAACCGCTCCAGTGAAAGCTGTAGATCACGACCTGATGAAGCCAATAGGACCACATCATCTGCAAAAAACAGAGAAGTGATTCTAAGGCCACCAAAACGGATCCTCTCAACACCTTGGCTGCGCCTAGAAATTCTGTCCATAAAAGTTATGAACAGAATCGGTGACAAAGGGCAACCTTGGCGGAGTCCAACTCTCACTGGAAACGAGCCTGACTTACTGCCGGCAATGCGGACCAAGCTCTGACACCGGTCGTACAGGGACCTAACAGCCCATATCAATGGGCCTGGTACCCCATACTCCCGGAGTACCCCCCACAGAACCCCCCGAGGGACGCGGTCGAATGCCTTCTCCAAGTCCACAAAGCACATGTAAACTGGTTGGGCAAACTCCCACGCACCCTCCAGGACCCTGCTGAGGGTGTAGAGCTGGTCCAGTGTTCCACGACCAGGACGAAAACCACACTGCTCCTCCTGAATCCGAGGTTCGACTATCCGACGGACCCTCCTCTCCAGAACCCCTGAATAGACCTTACCAGGGAGGCTTAAGAGTGTGATCCCCCTGCAGTTGGAACGCACTCTACGGTCCCCCTTTTTGAATAGGGGGACCACCACCCCAGTCTGCCAATCCAGGGGAACTTCCCCCGATGTCTAGGCAATATTGCAGAGTCGTGTAAGCTAACACAACCCTACAACATGTAGAGCCCTAAGGAACTCCGGGCGAATCTTATCCACCCCTGGCACCTTGCCACCGAGGATCTTTTTAACCACCTCAGTGACCTCAGCACCAGAGATTGGAGAGCCCGGCCCAAAGTCCCCAGGCTCTGCTTCCTCAGTGGAAGACATACCGGTGGGATTGCGGAGGTCTTCGAAGTACTCTGCCCACGCCCGGATTTTCGCACGGGCTCACAGGGGCTTCAGCCCAGGGCCCCGGAATTTTGGGGGCCCCCAAGGCGCCCCATAAGTTTTTTTTTTTTTGTGAACGGATAGTGTCAGAATTTAACCAATGACTAAGATGATTTTGTCAGCGCCGTTGAAAAATGTTCTAATTTGTTCTGTCAAACGTCCATCTTAAATGATTGCTTATTATTGGTCCAGTTTTAACTCATCATACGCATGGGGGGGGGGGGTCATTTCACGCTGGTCAATATTTTTTTTTTACAATGGCGGACAACAGGAAATAAATACGACAGCGGGTGAGTGTGGCTGCTCTACTCTGCATCCACCGGAGCTGGAAATGGCAAACAGTGGACACGTTAGTTGGACTTCAGTCAGAGGAGCAGGCAGCCTGCAGGAGAAGCCGCTCCGCCGCACGCGCTCGTACGGGGCTGTTTCCATCCTCTGCTCAGTCACACTGTCAGCTTCTCCACACCATGCGAGGCGAGTCCCACGTGCGTAACATTCCCAACTTATCACAGTTACAAGCTCGTTTTGTTTTGCATGCCGCATTTTCAGCGATGCTAATAGTCAGTCAAGCTTTGAAACTGGTTTCTGTGACTGGAAGCACGCAACTGAACGCATGAAAGAACACAAAAACAGCGAACATCATAGAAAAGCAATGCTGACGTTTTTTTCACTTGCATCAGCCAGCTGATAGACACAGAACTGCAGAAACAATTTGAATCTGAGTGTGCATATTGGACTGATGTGTTGAGAAGAGTTGTGTCTGTTGTCAAGTTTGTTGTGAAGTTTTTAGCACAGAGAGGACTGGCTCTTAGAGGAAACAGTGACATATTTGGCCGAACTGATAATGGGAATTATCTGGGAATACTGGAGTTAATCAGTGAGTTTGATCCTTTTCTGAAGTCTCACATAGAAAAATATGGAAATGCAGGTGTGCTGCATATGATAACCTCAACACCATTTTTGGCTTCCTGAACAATTTTTCTGGTGTTACTGTTCAAGAGCTACAAAGCATCTCATCTCCAAAGTAAATATTCAGCGGACTTGGAGATGGACTTTGTGGAGGAAATTGTCCAGTTTAAAGATTTTATTCGCGATAAAGAGATCACATCTGCTCCATTGCTTTTACAATTCATTAGGTAAAAGAAACTGCAGGACATCTTCCCAAATGTGGATATTGCATTCAGGCTTTACCTGACATTTCCTGTCACAAATGCAAGTGGTGAGCGATCATTCTCCAAGCTTAAAACCTGGGTGTACACATGAATGATAACCTCAGCTGGAGCAATAACACCACCAGCCTGATCAAGAAAGGTCATCAGAGACTCTACTTCCTCAGACGGCTGAGACGAGCCGGTCTGAGAAGCCCAGTCCTCACCTCGTTCTACAGGTGTGCAGTGGAGAGCGTCCTGTGCTCCAGCATCAACGTGTGGCATGGAGGCTGCACAGTTGCAGAGAGAAAAGCTCTGCAGAGAGTGGTGAAGGCTGCACAGAAGTCTGTGGGAGTCAGTCTCCCCACCATCACAGACATTTACACCTCCAGATGCAGAAAAAGAGCCACCTGCATCATGAAAGACCTCACTCACCCAGCACACTCACTCTTTGCACCACTCCCCTCGGGACGGAGGTTGAGGAGCATCAAATGTAGAACCACTAGACTGAGAAACAGCTTCTACCCTGAGGCTGTCAGACTCATGAATAAATAAATAATAAGAATAAACACTGCAAAATGTCACATCATACTGATACTGATCTGTTTCTTGTTGCTGCGTTCATCTGTGACCATCTGCTCATGTTCGTGCTGCTGTTTATAATGATGTTTTTCTACTACATTAGGGCTTAGTGTATTACTAGCTGATGTGATGTCTCTCTTAGTTAATCCTAGATGTTATTATTGTATTTCTCTTGCATTTGTTGTTGGATGTAACTGGGACCCTGTGTACATAATCTCGTTTTCAACACATGTACTACATGTGGTGCAAATGACAATAAATTCTCTCTGACTCTGACTCTGACTCTGACTCTGACTGACTCTGACTCTGACTCTCTAAAATAGTTAAAAATAGACTCAGATCCACAATGGGACAGGAAAGACTGAACCATTTGACTCTCATGTCTATTGAGAGTGATCTAGTGAGAAAGCTGGACTTCAGTGATCTTGTTAAGGAATTTGCAGCAAAAAAAATCCAGAAAAGTGGGCATCTTTTCAAATGTCATGTCAAAGTAAGGCTTAAATGTCTGATAACCCTACTGAAAAGGGCTTGGTGTCACTGGTTAGGGCAGTGCATGTCTGCATTATAAGACAGGCTCAAAGTTGCTAAATTTTCGGGGTTGAGTATTGTTTTCTTATTTGGGTTACATGGTTTGCGTTTGAGTAAATGTAGGTTGATGTTTGTGGTTTCTAACTTTCTAAGACTTATAACTCAGTTTTGGATTTGATTCCGAAACGTTTTACACTGGATGGGAGCAGGGATGTCTTGTCTGTAAATTAGACTAACAAAGTTCTCTGAGTAGCCTCTGTTGTTGTTTGGGAGGTGTTTTTTGTCAATTTACATACAGTTTTGTGTCTTCTACCAGAGACCTCAAGGGAACCTCCTACTGTTAAGGTGTGATCTTTCAATTTACATGTATGTGTTACAAACCCCCTTCTGTTAAGGTGTGATGTGTTGTTTTGTCAATTTAAATAGAATGGGCATGTTAGGTATTTTGTGGTGTTATTTCAGTTTCCAATTTCATATGTTGGTGCGTGGCTTGTATAAAACTTCTCGTTCTCACAGCTTTCATTCATTCAGAATTGAAAAAGACTTCTGGACAGAAGTCGAAACGTTTTCTGCAACAAATAAAGTCCAGTTGATCCTGTATTGAACGCCTTTTTTGATTTTATCATGTCCTGGACGACTGAGAATCTTCACCAGCATATTTGTGGTTCTAGTTCCTTCAAATAAGATGAATGCATGAGTTTAAATGGAAATCTGTATTTTGTTCTTCATATTTTAAAGATGTTATCTGTAAAATAAACTTGGTCTGGAAGATGAAAATTGTTCATCTGCACTGCACCCACCTCTGCTTTTACTGAGAACAGGGGGCTGTAAAAAAAAATCCTTCAGAGGGCAGCACTTTGGACATACCTGGGTCACTTTCTTGCACTCAATCTGTTTTATAGTTTGTGTTGAAGTCCTGGCAACAATAGCTATTCAGTTTCATTCATTCAACCTTTATTTATACAGGCTAGCCTCGTTGAGTCATGGGGACTCATTTACAAGAGGGACCTGTCTCACTCACACCAAACAACCATCCACTCTCACACTCACACCTAGGGTCAATTTAAAGTCACCAATCAGCCTAACAAGCATGTTTTTTTGTCTAGTGATTTTATTTTGTGATGGAAGCATCATATTCTAGTTTCAAACCCTAACATGTGGTTTTGTCTTTCTAGAAACCAGTCCAGGGTTGTTTGTAGTTTGTGACAACTGGCATATTAAAGTTGTAAGATGTGAAAACTTACTATTCAGTCATTTTCTGCTCATCATCTGAACCAAAACAAAAAAATAAATAAAATTAAAAAAATACCGTATTTCCGGTCTATAAGTCACACTTTAAAAAAAAAAACTAATTTTCATGTCCTGCGACTTATGGGGCGGAGCAACTTTTCGGGCGGAAAATACGGTATATATGGGCCCCCATATTGACTCAAGCCCAAGGGCCCCCATCCTTCTAAATCTGGCCCTGACTCTGCCCATCGACCTACAGCTTTTTGTGTTGAGGTCAGCAGAACACCATTCCCACTATAAACACTGTTGGTGGTGTATCTCCCCTACCCGAGATGCTGGATATTGGACCAGAATCGCCTCTTATCCATACGGAAGTTATTTTCCATGGCGTCTCCAAACTCCTCCCATGCCCGAGTTTTTGCCTCAGTGACCACCCAAGCTCATGCCACTTGGACTGCTGGTACCCATCAGCTGCTCCCGGGGTCCTACAGGCCAAAAAAGCCTGATAGGACCACTTCTTCAGCCTGACAGTATCCCTCACTGCCAATGTCCACCAATGGGGAAATAATTAAAATCATTATACCAAAGAATATTCTTTACAGGTTCAGTTTATTAGTTTTATTTTTAATAATTATTTTATTTATTTAGGAGTTTCATGATAGTTTACTTCCCCAACTCAGCTTTTGTTTATCTTGTGTGGTCTCTTTAGATATCTTTCACAATAAACCCCAAGGACCTGAGGATAGAAACAAAGAGAGCGAGTGGAGCTGGAGGTCAACATGTCAACACAACAGACAGTGCAGTCAGGATAGTCCATCTTCCAACAGGTAAAAACTAAAAACAACACATGCTAATGCAGATTGAACATACTGTACATGCTTCCTTTTTATTTGGAGCAACTTGAACCAACATTAATTGCTTCCATTTGTTTACAAATTGAGTTAAATGACCTTTAATAGGCTACATTGCACAGTACAGTAGTAAGAAAACTACAAGTTCTGTCTGCTGACATTGCGCACCAGTGTACAGTACTGTCTTTCTACATCCAAGCAAAGTACCTTAGAAAAATATAAGACACTGTGCATATGTAACCTTTAACAATAAACGTTAATTTTTAACAAAAACTGCAACAGAAAAAAAAAACAAGTACCGTATTCGTCGGTGTATAATACGCTCCGGTGTATAATACGCTTTGTCATATTTTTGGAAATAAATCAGAAAAACCCTTAGATAATACGCTTCGGTGTATAATACGCGCTGCCGTGACAGTCTTTTTTATGGCCACTAGATGGCGCCAAACCCATTGAAACTGTAGTGATACAACCGTGACCTCAGAAACACTTCTCTGATCGCTCTCAGTAATGAACTTTTTGGGAGTTATTCCTGAAGGGACAGTAATACTTTTATTACTTTTAATTTGAATCAAACATTACAAATTGTCAGAAAGATAAAGTGTTAGTTTCAGATGTCAGCATTTTATGATAAAAACTGATCTTAACACTACACACAACACTGTTAACCTGTTGGTTTGGTTAAAACAACGTCATTAAAGCGTCACATATGGGACCTATGTTAATGATAATAGCAAAAACAGATATTATTCATCTGATTATTAATTAGGACAAAAACAAAAGTCTCTTCTGAGGAGATTGTCCTGAGCTCAAACTAAAATGAGATAAACAGTGTCACTGAATCTTCACTGCAGGTTTGAGAAGAGAAATCCTTCATGAATAACATTTTGGAATAACATTTGCTATTCAGCATGAATTTAAACAGTTTGAATAAACAGACTACAGGGCGCATTAGCGCCCATAGCGGCCAAAACTGGTACTGCACCATTTTTGGCCAAAATGAAAAACGGCGAATCAGAGCTAAAAATGGGTCTAAAAATATGGGAAAAAATCCATAGATAATACGCTTCGGTGTATAATACGCAGGATATTCAAATGAGCAATAAAAGTGCGTATTATACACCGGAGAATACGGTAGAAGCTATTGGTTCTTAAGAGCAAAAATCCTGGGCAAATCAAGATATTAAAACATAAGCACAATTTTTATTTAACTTGAAGATGATGTCACAGTAGCTGTGAAATGAGTTGGTAATGTGGCCCTTGAATGCTTGTGTGTGTTTATTAGGTGTGGTTGCAGAGTGCCAGCAGGAGCGATCCCAGCATAAGAACAGAGAGAAGGCCATGACGTCTTTGAGAGCAAGGCTTTACAGCAGGAAGCTGGAGGAAGAAACCAGCAAGCGCTACAACCAGCGCAAAATCCAGGTGAGATTAAGTTTATGGAATTTTGAAACTGCAGACGAAGAGCTTAAAACATTATCTAAAATACTGGTGTGTTGACATCATTTAAAATATGTACAATTATGAGTTTGAATGTTTAACATTGAAATAGAATTAGATACAATTTAATAAATCAACAGTCAGTAAAATAAAACAAACAACTCCTTTCATCTGATTCTTTTTTTTAACCCAAAAAATAAATGAACAACAAAACTGCAAAGTAGAAAATAAAAAAAATCATCCCCCACCCCCTGTTTTTCAGATTGGCACAAAAGCCAGATCAGAGAAGATCCGGACGTACAACTTTGCCCAGGACCGTGTAACCGACCATCGCATCGGCGTGACGATGCACAACGTTAAAAGCTTCCTGCTGGGGGAGGATCTGCTGGACGAGATGAACTCTTCGCTGCAGGAGTTTTCCAAACAGGAGGCGATCATGGAGCTGTTGGAAAAGAGTAGCCAGGAGGGCTCATGAGTTTGGCTCTGACAGAAAGTAAAAAATTTTAAGGTCATGGATACTTCAACTCTAAAAGGGACATTCCTACTCTGCGTAAGGGTCTAATGAATACTGACCATACATTAAATGGTGGTAACGTACTTCTGCAAAACTGAGGAACTTGTCTGCAGAGATTTGAATCCTTCGAGAGGGAGTTGTTTATTTTTTTACCATCCTCATTAGACTTTACCTTTTCAAGTAATTTATATTTTTTCTCACACACAACTAAATTTCAGCTAGTAAAGCATAAAGTTTTACATTTTACATCATATCTGTGACTGTGACATGGCTGAGTTATAGTTATTTTTGTGTTTTTAAATGTTGCTTAGTTGTGGCTGTCATTTTGAATGGTGTTGACACCAAGAGTTAATCACTTGTAGATGTACGTCCATTGATTACCCTCTGAAAGTTAATTAAATCAATCCTCTGGTTCCTGAGATATTTTTCTAAATCCATAGACAAACAGAAAAATACACATAATTTCCTTCAGTGGCAGGCAATAAAAGTGCAAATTTAAAAAATGGTATTGTCACTTTGACCTTGTGTATGCCAGTGTGAGTAAATTTGTTTTTGACTTATTTATGGGTTAGTGTTAGGTTTTTGAACTTCATTATTACCCATCCTTTCAGCACTAAGGTTGTTTAATCGGCTGCGGAGACAAACCAATCTCGCAACGGTCGCATCCTCCAGCGCAGTGTTGCCAGGTGTACGATAATTATTGTATTTGTACGACAATTTTGCCCTCTGTACGATCAATAATCCTTAAAAAGGCCAAAATTACGATAATTTGACCATTCCGTGAATGTGTACTGTAGTTGTAATCGGTTGCCATCAGCCAGTCGCAACTGTGAACACTGAAGGCATCTGGAAATTCCAGCCAATCGTGTTTTTCTAAATGTGACGTTAGAAAAGAAGAAGCAGAGCCGTGTGACACCGGTCTGGAAGAAGTGATGAAATTTAGTGAACATTTATGTAAAGTTGAACGTTAAATGGTAAAGAAATATATTGAGAAAATATGGCAGGAAAACTGGGACATTACTGATACAGGAAGACATTTACCGGTACACAACATTCATAAAAAGGTAGGATATACAAGGAAAACAGGAACTTACTCGCATTATAACAGGACACACAGGCCTTAAAAAATCTCTTAAAATAATTGTAATGCATGCAACAGGACTATGTGACATGTGCACCAGCAATTTCCCTGAAACGGTTCAACATGTTTTTATTTTTTCATTTACCCTTTATTTACCCAGGTAGTCTCATTGAGCCACGAGAACTCGTTTTCAAGAGAGACCTGTTTTTTTAGGGAGCAGATGGTGGGGGTTAAGGGCCTTGCTCAGGGGCCCAGAGTGGGGCGAATGAGGGTGGAGACAGGTGTGGATGTTTCACCCCCATGTTGTCGGTACCAGGGCTTGAACCGGCAATCTACCGATCACAGGCCCACCGTCTCTGACCTCTGCACCACCACTCCCCCTATTTATGGAATGTCCAGGGAATGAAACGGAAATAATGCATTTCCAAACTAATACGTATTCATGTCTGTGGTGGGAACTAATGAGCCCCCCCTTCTTGTTTTGTTTTATGGTGGTTGGCAGACCAACTGTAAGGTGCATTACTACCACCTATTGAGCTGAAGTGTTTACAGGAGATAAACAGAAAAAACAAAAAATTCTTTGAAATTAATTTAATAACTCAAATTCTGTCTATTTGTATTTTTCAAGAAGAAAATAACGTGATCTTCACCTTTACTGATATAACTACTAAAAACATCCCTAATTGTAAATTGAATATTCATTTTATTTATGACTAGCCCTACAAGGACAGAGGGAGACTGCTCCCTCTGTCCTTGTGGGACCAGAGATGTATCCCTCTCAGGGAGACATCTCTCTCTGTGCACGTGGGGCCGTGGTTGCCTATGTCCTAAAGATGAGGACATAGAGAGAAATCTCCCAATGTCATCGTGGAGAGATGTCTCCGGCCTCAGGAGGACCGAGGGAGATGACTACAGCTCCACGAGGACAGAGGGAGTTGTCTCCAGCCCCACTAGGACAGAATGAGATGACTCCGGCTCCACTAGGAAAGAATGAGATGGCTCCGGCCCCACGAGGACAGAGGGAGATGACTACAGCTCCACGAGGACAGAATGAGATGACTCCGGCCCCACGAGGACAGAGGGAAATGACTCCAGCCCCACAATGACAGAATGAGATGACTCCAGCCCCACAATGACAGAGGGAGATGACTCCAGCCCCACAATGACAGAGGGAGATGACTACAGCTCCATGAGGACAGAGGGAGATGACTCCGGCCCCACAAGGACAGAGGGAGATGACTCCAGCCCCACAAGGACAGAGGGAGATGACTCCGGCCCCAAGGACAGAGGGAGATGACTCCGGCCCCACAATGACAGAGGGAGATGACTCAGGCCCCACAATGACAGCGGGAGATGACTCTGGACCCACAAGGACAGAGGGAGATGACTCCAGCACCACAAGGACAGCGGGAGATGACTCTGGCCCCACAAGGACAGAGGGAGATGACTCTGGCCCCACAAGGACAGAGGGAGATGACTCCGGCCCCACAAGGACAGAGGGAGATGACTCCGGCCCCACAAGGACAGAGGGAGATGACTCCGGCCCCACAATGACAGAGGGAGATGACTCCGGCCCCACAAGGACATACCTGTCAAGTTTTGGATTTAAAAATAAGTAATTTAATTTAAAAATAAATTTAAAAATAAGGGAAATAAGGGAAATTTTCTGACAAAGCGCAGCCCACAAGACCCCTTATGATGAATAATATAAATGGAAACAATGTTCCCTCGCCCGGACGCGGGTCACCGGGGCCCCACTCTGGAGCCAGGCCCGGAGGAGGGGCACGTTGGCGAGCGCCTGGTGGCCGGGCTTTCACCCATGGAGCTCGGCCGGGCACAGCCCGAAGAGGAGACGTGGGTCCCCCTTCCCATAGGCTCACCACCTGTGGGAGGGGCCAAAGGGGTCGGGTGCATTGTGGAATGGGTGGTGGCCGAGGGCGGGGACCCTGGCGGTCTGATCCTCGGCTACAGAAGCTGGCCATTGGGACATGGAATGTCACCTCTCTGGTGGGGAAGGAGCCTGAGCTAGTGTGTGAGGTTGAGAGGTTCCGGCTAGAAATAGTCGGACTCACCTCAACGCATGGCTCTGGCTCTGGAACCAGTTTCCTTGAGAGGGGTTGGACACTCTTCCACTCTGGAGTTGCCCCTGGTGAGAGGCGCCGAGCAGGAGTGGGCATACTTGTTGCCCCCCATCTTGGTGCCTGTACGTTGGGGTTCACCCCGGTGAACGAGAGGGTAGCCTCCCTTCGCCTACGTGTGGGGGGACGGGCTCTGACTGTTGTTTGTGCCTATGCGCCGAACGGCAGCGCAGATTACCCACCCTTTTTGGAGTCCTTGGAGGGGGTATTGGAGGGTGCGCCTCCTGGGGACTCCCTTGTTCTGCTGGGGGACTTCAACGCTCACGTGGGCAATGACAGTGAGACCTGGAGGGGTGTGGTTGGGAGGAACGGCCCCCCTGATCTGAGGTCTGCTGGGAACGTCTGGCAGAGTCTCCCGTAAGACGGAGCTTTAACTCCCACCTCCGGGAGAGCTTTGAACACGTTCCGAGGGAGGCGGGGGACATTGAGCCCGAGTGGGCCATGTTTCGCGCCTCTATTGTCGAGGCAGCTTATCGGAGTTGTGGCCGCAAGGTTGTTGGTGCCTGTCGTGGTGGCAACCCTCGAACCCGGTGGTGGACACCGGCGGTGAGGGATGCTGTCAAGCTGAAGAAGGAGTCCTATTGGGCCTTTTTGGCCTGTGGGACCCCGGAAGCAGCAGATAGGTACCGGCAGTCCAAGCGGCATGCGGCTCGGGTGGTTGCTGAGGCAAAAACTCGGGCGTGGGAGGAGTTCGGAGAGGCCATGGAGAATGACTTCCGTACGGCTTCGAGGCGATTCTGGTCCACCATCCGGCGTCTCAGGGGGGGAAAGCGGTACGCGACCAACACCATTTATGGTGGGGATGGCGTGCTGTTGACCTCAACTCGGGATGTTGTGAGTCGGTGGGCGGAATACTTCGAAGACCTCCTCAATCCTACTGGCACGTCTTCCACTGAGGAAGCGGAGCCTGGGGACTTTGGATCGGGCTCTCCAATCTCTGGTGCTGAGGTCGCCGAGGTGGTTAAAAAGCTCCGCGGTGGCAAGGCTCCGGGGGTGGATGAGATTCGTCCTGAGTTCCTTAGGGCTCTGGATGTTGTGGGGTTGTGTTGGCTTACGCGACTCTGCAATATCGCGTGGACATCGGGGGCAGTTCCCTTGGATTGGCAGACTGGGGTGGTGGTTCCCCTATTCAAAAAGGGGGACCGTAGGGTGTGTTCCAACTATAGAGGGATCACACTCTTAAGCCTCCCTGGTAAGGTCTATTCAGGGGTTCTGGAGAGGAGGGTCCGTCGGATAGTCGAACCTCGGATTCAGGAGGAGCAGTGTGGTTTTCGTCCTGGTCGTGGAACACTAGACCAGCTCTACACCCTCAACAGGGTCCTGGAGGGTGCGTGGGAGTTTGCCCAACCAGTTTACATGTGCTTTGTAGACTTGGAAAAGGCATTCGACCGCGTCCCTCGGGGGGTTCTGTGGCGGGTACTCCGGGAGTATGGGGTACCAGGCCCATTGATATGGGCTGTTAGGTCCCTGTACGACCGGTGTCAGAGCTTGGTCCGCATTGCCGGCAGTAAGTCAGGCTCGTTTCCGGTGAGAGTTGGACTCCGCCAAGGTTGCCCTTTGTCACCGATTCTGTTTATAACTTTTATGGACAGAATTTCTAGGCGCAGCCAAGGTGTTGAGAGGATCCGTTTTGGTGGCCTTAGAATCGCTTCTCTGTTTTTTGCAGATGATGTGGTCCTATTGGCTTCATCAGCTCGTGATCTACAGCTTTCGCTGGAGCGGTTTGCAGCTGAATGTGATGCGGCCGGGATGAGGATCAGTTCCTCCAAATCCGAGGCCATGGTCTTGAGCCGGAAAAGGGTAGCGTGCCCTCTCCGGGTCGGGGAGGAGGTCCTTACCCAAGTGGAGGAGTTTAAGTATCTCGGGATCTTGTTCACGAATGAGGGAAAACTGGAGCGTGAGATCGATAGGCGGATAGGTGCAGCGTCCGCAGTGAAGCGGGCGCTGTACCGGTCTGTCGTGGTGAAGAGAGAGCTGAGTCAAAAGGCAAAGCTCTCAATTTACCGATCGATCTACGTTCCCACCCTCATCTATGGTCATGAGCTTTGGGTTATGACCGAAAGAACAAGATCTCGGATACAAGCGGCTGAAATGAGTTTTCTCCGCAGGGTGGCTGGACTCTCCCTTAGAGATAGGGTGAGAAGCTCAGTCATCCGGGAGGGACTCGGAGTAGAGCCGCTGCTTCTCCACATCGAGAGGAGCCAGTTGAGGTGGCTCGGGCATCTGGTTAGGATGCCTCCTGGACGCCTCCCTGGTGAGGTGTTCCGGGCATGTCCCACCGGGAGGAGACCCAGAGGAAGACCCAGGATACGCTGGAGGGACTATGTTTCTCGGCTGGCCTGGGAACGCCTTGGGATTCCCCCAGAGGAGCTGCTCCAAGTGGCTGGGGAGAGGGAAGTCTGGGCCTCCCTACTTAGGCTGCTACCCCCGCGACCCGACCTCGGATAAGCGGAAGAAAATGGATGGATGGATGGATGGAAATTTTCTGCCGGGTACGCCGAGCCATCCCTCTAGCCCAGGGATCTACAACCTTTATGATCAAAAGAGCCATTTCTGCCCCTTTGTTCACTAAATTAAACGTTTCCGGAGCCACAATACCTGCTACAACTGGGATTCTCAACTGGTGGCCCACAGACCACTTTAAGTTTGTTAAAGGACAATTTTCTGACCTGTAGTTTTCTGGCCATTGTAAAGCTGAAAATATCTAATGATTTGTTGATATTTTTATATTTTAGACTAAAAAAGACCAGATTATCATAAAGAAGGAAAAATAATGTGATCTTTCCCAATTAAAAAATAAAATAATGAACTATGCAGGTCTAGGTAAATTATTTTAATTGTGGAAAAATTAAATATCCTACTTCGAATAAATAAAGTTAACTTATGTTTTACTCCTTCTATTAGTTCTAGTATTCACACATTTGCAAAGGAAATGACAGGAAAAACTGCTAAAACTAGCCCTTTTTGTTGTTATAAGAACAAATAAAATTCAGTTTAAAGTTAGTTTTGATCAAAGCTTGGAAGAGCCACTGCTGAGGGACCAAAGAGCCGCATGTGGCTCCAGAGCCGCAGGTTGCAGACCCCTGCACTAGCCCAACCAAAGTCCAGAACCCCTTACATTTTAAGACAGGTTTACAAGAAATCTAAAATAACTACCTATCAGCCTCTTTCAAACCAGTTATGTGATCAACCAGTTATGTGATCACAATCTGACAGGCTTACCTTTGTGCTTGACGGATTTTTCATGCTGACGGACATCGTTCCTTCCCCCATGAGAGAGAGACACTAAAGTCGCGGTTACAAATCTTAAAAAACGCGTAATAAACTTTAGGAAAGTAAATTCGCTGTCCCATTTTTCAACATATTTACACGAAGTCTTAACTTTTTTGGCAGGGACGCGTTCTCTCTCGTTACTTCCATCTCTGTGTTTTTCCGGGTTTGTTCCTGACCGCGCCAGCCCTAACATCGCGAGAACTGCCACCGAGGCGACTGCAGGTGGCAGTTCTCGCGAGACTAGTGACAGAGGCACCGGAATGTTTTTTTTTTTTTTTTTATAATATTGTAATACGGGAGATTTCCGGGAAAATAATAATTCGGGATCACGACGGGAAAGAGGGGTAAAATACGGTAGTTTCCCGGCCAAAACGGGAGACTTGACAGATATGCAAGGACAGAGGGAGATGACTCCGGCCCCACAAGGACAGAGGGAGATGACTCCGGCCCCACAAGGACAGAGGGAGATAACTCCGGTCCCACAAGGACATAGGGAGATGACTCCGACCCCACAATGACAGAGGGAGATGACTCCGACCCCACAATGACAGAGGGAGATGACTCTGGCCAGACAATGACAGAGGGAGATGACTCCGGCCTCACCAGGACGGGAGACGACGACTCCAGCCCCATAATGACTGACGGAGATGACTACGGCCCCACAAGGACAGAGGGAGACGACTCCAGCCCCATAATGACAGAGGGATACGACTCCAGCCCCATAATGACAGAGGGAGATGACTCCAGCCCAACAAGGACAGAGGGAGATGACTCCGGCCCCACACGGACAGAGGGAGATGACTCCGGCCCCACACGGACAGAGGGAGATGACTCCGGCCCCACAATGACAGAGGGAGATGACTCCGGCCCCACAAAGACAGAGGGATTCCGGCCCCACTAGGACAGAGGGAGATGACTCCAGCCCCACAAGGACAGAGGGAGATGACTCCAGCCCCACAAGGACAGAGGGAGATAACTCCAGCCCCACAAAGACAGAGAGAGATGACTCCAGCCCCATAAGGACAGAGGGAGATGACTCCAACCCCACAAGGACAGAGGGAGATGACTCCAACCCCACAAGGACAGAGGGAGATGACTCCAGCCCCACAAGGACAGAGGGAGATGACTCCGGCCCCACAAGGACAGAGGGAGATGACTCCAGCCCTACAATGACAGAGGGAGATGACTCCAGCCCCACAAGGACAGAGGGAGATGACTCCAGTCCCACAAGGACAGAGAGAGATGACTCCATCCCCACAAGGACAGAGGGAGATGACTCTGGCCAGACAATGACAGAGGGAGATGACTCCGGCCTCACAAGGACGGGAGACGACGACTCCAGCCCCATAATGACTGACGGAGATGACTACGGCCCCACAAGGACAGAGGGAGAAGACTCCAGCCCCATAATGACAGAGGGATACGACTCCAGCCCCATAATGACAGAGGGAGATGACTCCAGCCCAACAAGGACAGAGTGAGATGACTCCGGCCCTACACGGACAGAGGGAGATGACTCCGGCCCCACAATGACAGAGGGAGATGACTCCGGCCCCACAAAGACAGAGGGATTCCGGCCCTACTAGGACAGAGGGAGATGACTCCAGCCCCACAAGGACAGAGGGAGATGACTCCGGCCCCACAAGGACAGAGGGAGATAACTCCAGCCCCACAAAGACAGAGGGAGATGACTCCAGCCCCATAAGGACAGAGGGAGATGACTCCAACCCCACAAGGACAGAGGGAGATGACTCCAACCCCACAAGGACAGAGGGAGATGACTCCAGCCCCACAAGGACAGAGGGAGATGACTCCGAGCCCCACAAGGACAGAGGGAGATGACTCCGGCCCCACAATGACAGAGGGAGATGACTCCGGCCCCACAAGGACAGAGGGAGATGACTCCGGCCCCACAATGACAGAGGGAGATGACTCCGGCCCCACAAGGACAGAGGGAGACGACTCCAGCCCCATAATGACAGAGGGATACGACTCCAGCCCCATAATGACAGAGGGAGATGACTCCAGCCCAACAAGGACAGAGGGAGATGACTCCGGCCCCACACGGACAGAGGGAGATGACTCCGGCCCCACACGGACAGAGGGAGATGACTCCGGCCCCACAATGACAGAGGGAGATGACTCCGGCCCCACAAAGACAGAGGGATTCCGGCCCCACTAGGACAGAGGGAGATGACTCCAGCCCCACAAGGACAGAGGGAGATGACTCCAGCCCCACAAGGACAGAGGGAGATAACTCCAGCCCCACAAAGACAGAGAGAGATGACTCCAGCCCCATAAGGACAGAGGGAGATGACTCCAACCCCACAAGGACAGAGGGAGATGACTCCAACCCCACAAGGACAGAGGGAGATGACTCCAGCCCCACAAGGACAGAGGGAGATGACTCCGGCCCCACAAGGACAGAGGGAGATGACTCCAGCCCTACAATGACAGAGGGAGATGACTCCAGCCCCACAAGGACAGAGGGAGATGACTCCAGTCCCACAAGGACAGAGAGAGATGACTCCATCCCCACAAGGACAGAGGGAGATGACTCTGGCCAGACAATGACAGAGGGAGATGACTCCGGCCTCACAAGGACGGGAGACGACGACTCCAGCCCCATAATGACTGACGGAGATGACTACGGCCCCACAAGGACAGAGGGAGAAGACTCCAGCCCCATAATGACAGAGGGATACGACTCCAGCCCCATAATGACAGAGGGAGATGACTCCAGCCCAACAAGGACAGAGTGAGATGACTCCGGCCCTACACGGACAGAGGGAGATGACTCCGGCCCCACAATGACAGAGGGAGATGACTCCGGCCCCACAAAGACAGAGGGATTCCGGCCCTACTAGGACAGAGGGAGATGACTCCAGCCCCACAAGGACAGAGGGAGATGACTCCGGCCCCACAAGGACAGAGGGAGATAACTCCAGCCCCACAAAGACAGAGGGAGATGACTCCAGCCCCATAAGGACAGAGGGAGATGACTCCAACCCCACAAGGACAGAGGGAGATGACTCCAACCCCACAAGGACAGAGGGAGATGACTCCAGCCCCACAAGGACAGAGGGAGATGACTCCGGCCCCACAAGGACAGAGGGAGATGACTCCAGCCCCACAAGGACAGAGGGAGATGACTCCAGCCCCACAAGGACAGAGGGAGATGACTCCAGCCCCACAAGGACAGAGGGAGATGACTCCAGCCCCACAAGGACAGAGGGAGATGACTCCAGCCCCACAAGGACAGAGGGAGATGACTCCAGCCCCACAAGGACAGAGGGAGATGACTCCAGCCCCACAAGGACAGAGGGAGATGACTCCAGCCCCACAAGGACAGAGGGAGATGACTCCGGCCCCACAAGGACAGAGGGAGATGACTCCAGCCCCACAATGACAGAGGGAGATGACTCCAGCCCCACAAGGACAGAGGGAGATGACTCCAGCCCCACAAGGACAGAGGGAGATGACTCCAGCCCCACAAGGACAGAGGGAGATGACTCCAGCCCCACAAGGACAGAGGGAGATGACTCCGGCCCCACAAGGACAGAGGGAGATGACTCCAGCCCCACAAGGACAGAGGGAGATGACTCCGGCCCCACAAGGACAGAGGGAGATGACTCCAGCCCCACAAGGACAGAGGGAGATGACTCCAGCCCCACAAGGACAGAGGGAGATGACTCCATCCCCACAAGGACAGAGGGAGATGACTCCAGCCCCACAAGGACAGAGGGAGACGACTCCAGCCCCACAAGGACAGAGGGAGACGACTCCAGCCCCACAAGGACAGAGGGAGACATCTCCGGCCCCACAAGGACCGAGGGAGACGGCTCTGGCCCCATGATGACAGAGGGAGCAGTCTCCATCTGTCCTTGTGGGGCCTTGTGGGGAGCTGTCTCCGGTCCCAAGGGGAAAGACAGAGTTGTCTCCCTCTGTCCTTGTAACATAGAGGTGAGCTCCTAATATCTTCACCTATGATCAACTTGGAACTCCATCATGCTACAGCACAATGCATGCAAATTGCACCACTACCAACCCACATATTACAGAGCCAGTGACGTGGATGTAACCTTTTGAAGTAGACCAACCTTTGTATGTACCAGGATATTAGACCAAATTAAAATGTTTTGATTTTTCAGTGCCACTGAATTTAGTTTGGTTAACAATAAAAAAAAATATTTTTGTTTGTTTTGTTTTTTGGTGTGTTGGTGTGTAATTTCGTTGTTTTTGATGTCCGGACGACATCTAATTTTGCAGTGGAGTAAGTGATACATTGAAATTTATTTAAAAGAATAGTTGGATCAATTTAGATAAAGGGTGAATGAAACCAGTTGTGACATAAAATACAAATTCATTGTTAATTTAAAAAAAAAACTTTCTGTGAGGATTCTCCTGTTTATAGTTATTTATCTGTGATCGACTTGTTGAGTTCTGATGGTCTGTGATCGACTGGTCATGTCTGCGGGGCTTGAAGGAGGGAGAGCTCTCCAGCGCTACCTTTAGCCTGCTAAAAATGGAGAAATACGTTTTATTTATTTAAAAAAAATATGCCGTTTCTTAGAAAAACTTGTCTGGGAAACTCAAAATTAATTGTATTTAATGTCTTTACACTTTCTGGAAGACCGAAATCGTTGTTTTCTACGTGGGTAGCCGAGCGGGCTTAGCGAGTGATTCGGCAGCGAAGAGGAGGCTCATCTGTCGGCTGCTGCCGCCGCTGCAGCTCGGTCTGTGGACAAAGCCTGTCAGATGTGGGACGATAACGCACATTTATACTCGTATGTGTTAAAACCAGCGGAACATCATTCGTAAAAGTGACGGCAATAAGAAGAAAGAAGGGGCGAGAAGAGGAGGAGGAAGGACCTGCGGGGAAGAAGAAGGGACGTCTGGGGCCGAAACCCTGATGCCAGTGATGGCAAACGAGCCGATCATGCTAAACGTCTATGATATGGTAGGAAGAAAGAAACACTTTGCTCCAACTGCTAAAGTACTTATTGCAGCATAGTCCTCTGAAAAATAACCCGCATTTAACCTGCATTTGTTCTAAACAGACATGTTCTAATGAAAGTAAGATGTGTGTGAAATTTAAAAAATCACTGTTTCATTCACAGTTGACTTTTTCATTTTACACTCATTCAGTTGAGCGCAGATGTATTTAGCTTTAAAATGTATTTCTCACTGCTTTTATACAAAGCCAACAGCAATTTAAAGGCATCAAACAACATTTTTAACCAACAAAGCGAGTTTAAAAGAGCCATTAATTAAGAAAATAAAACTAATGTCAGCATGGTATGAATTATTGAAAATTTATGAAATGAAGCAAAGTTAGCTGCTTTAAAATGTATAATAAAAAAACAAAAGCAACATAAAAGATAGTTAAACTACATAAAACAAGCAAATTGTCATGAAAACAAACTTAAGTAAAAGTTCATCTCAAACGTCAAATCATATTTCTCCACCATCAGATGCATTTCAGATACATTAATTTGAGGTTAATGGCTGATGGTCCTCCTTGATCATGTGAGCAGCTGGTTTCGGCTGTCATCAACCAACTGGTTGATCCACTGTGAGGGTGCTATTTATAAGAGCTGAATACAGCTGCTCAGACTGAGGAAGTCTTTCGGACGAAAGACAAAACGTTTCTACAATTTTTTTGCTTTGTTTTGTTTTTTGAATGTCCAGAGGACCAGACTTAGCTTTTTTAGATTTTTCTACCTGGATTATTGAGCATGCATCAGGGTATTAATTTGAGGTGTTTTCACTAAGTAACCTTATACAATGACATCTTGTTGGTGATTAAATTGTATTTTTTGCCTGTCTGTGTTCTATACAAAGAAATGAAAACCAACAATGTCCTTGCAACAAGCATTTAGTGTGGCACTTTTGAAATAAAATACAAGTAAATGATAGGTTGAAAAATATTAAGAAGACTTTATTTTGGAGCTTCGTTCGCAGTTTCAGCACAACAAAAACACGTGTAAGTGTGTTAAAGTGGCACAAGGAAGACGATCTACAACTGATTGACTCACTGGTTCCCTCATGTACCGGTATTTGTTTTCACAATACTGGATTTCCATATGAGGAAAAAGAGCAAGATGGGCTCTTTAATCCACTGTTGTTAAAATAAAAGGTAGCACGGGTAAATTTTACACTTAAAAGTTCTAGAAAAATCTTGGTAAAGGTTTATGCGATGAAGGTATAATAGTGAGTTATGGAAAAGGAAACTACAAAAAAACACATAAAAAACTACAAATAGATGTGAAAAGAGCCCAACAGTTTCCAACAGGAGACAATGTACAGTTGTGTCCTTGTTTCAGGTTGAGGCAAAGGAGGAATTTGATGTTGTCACCGTGCAGGGGTGAGTCAGTCAGTAGGGATCTGCTAATTGATCTGCTGATGAATCATTGATTGATATGGATTCCCTGCCGTGGCAACTAGATTACACCAAAAATGGGCATTGTCTTTCTAGGGCTATAAAACGGTAAATACCAGCGTTTCAGGGATAAGGAGTGAGCTCTTTGTTACAAAAATGATCACTTAAATGTAGTCTACATGTTTCATTGTATCTGATTCATTTTTTTCTTCTCATATACTGTACTCTGTGAATTAGGACTTTGTTGAGTCCTTTGTGGTATGTGCATGTAAAGTCTTTTTTTTTCTTCTTCTTCTCTCCTTATTTGGTATGAAACATAAAAATAGTTGTTCTAAAATACATCTAAAAAAGTTAAGTCTGGTCCTCTGGACATTCAAAAAAACAAAACAAAAAAAGTAGAAACGTTTCGTCTTTCGTCCGAAAGACTTCATCAGTCTGAGGTGCTGTGTTCAGCTCAGTCTTATAAATAGCACCCTCTCACAGTGGATCAACCAGTTGGCTGATGACAGCTGAAACCAGCTGCTCACATGATCAAGGAGGACCATCAGCCTAACGATGGATCGTTAGCACCCTGATGGTTGTTTGCTATTCACAGAGGGCTGAGTGATACTAGCAATAACAGCATTGTAGGAGGGGGACAGTTGAACCCGGAGGCCTCCACCTCTGTTTAATGATGGACGGTTTCTTTTCACAAAGATGGCCTCCTTTACTCCTCTCTCAAACCATTGTTCCTCTCTATCAAGGATGTGAACATCTTCATCCCTGAAAGAGTGACCGCTGGCCTGGAGATGAGTGTAGACTGCAGAGTCCTGACCTGATGATGTTGATCTTCTGTGCTGGGCCATCCTTTTATTTTTTTGAATGT
>JBBPBX010012394.1:5313-54135 GCA_038048925.1 Garcialebias charrua
GGTCACAGTTACTGGAAGCCAAGAGTTCAGGGGCCAGACGTCCAGCAGTTATTGACATGAAGGAAGTTTGTTTCATGGTTTAAAATCTAGTTTTATTTAAAATGGACCCACAGGTGGGCCGGACTGACACCACCTGTGGGCCTGATTGGGCCCCCGGGCCACCTGTTGAATAGCCCTGCTCCACACGTCTCGGCCCCTTGCAGCTCGTCTGGGATTTTGTTGTACAACCTGTCTATACGTTTTAGTATAATATGAGAAAACAAGTTACCTTTGAACTGCAGCTGCACGAACTCCCACATTACTCTTGTTTCATGCTGGAGCTGTGTGGAGTTTTATCTACATGAAGGAATAACGTGCGTTGCTTCCACTTCCAACGTATTAAAAAATAAAAATAAACCCCTCAACTTCCACTGAGCTGTCTGCTTGTAAATCCTTTGTCATAGCAGGAGTTAAAGCCACCACCATCATCCCTGTCCCAAAGAAGGCAACGCCCGCATGCCTCAATGACTATCGCCCAGTAGCACTCACCCCCATCCTGATGAAGTGCTTTGAACGGCTAGTCATGAAAAGCATCACATCTGTCCTCCCTGCCTCCCTGGATCCCTTCCAATTTGCATACCGACCTAATCGCTCAACCGACGATGCCATCTCCTCTGCCCTCCACACAGCTCTCACACATCTGGACACGAAGGACTCTTATGTTAGAATGCTGTTCATCGACTTCAGCTCGGCATTCAACACCATCATCCCCCAACAGCTCATCCATAAACTGGACAGTCTGGGGCTGAACACCTCAATGTGTAACTGGCTGCTAGACTTCCTGACCGGGAGACCACAGACAGTACGGATCGGGAGTAACACATCTAGCACCATCACATTGAACACAGGGGCCCCACAAGGATGTGTGCTGAGCCCCCTTCTATTCACCCTGCTAACACACGACTGCACACCATCGTACAGCTCCAACCACTTCATCAAGTTTGCGGACGACACAACAGTGGTAGGTCTCATCAGCAACAACGATGAGACGGACTACAGGAACGAGGTGAGCCGCTTGGCCTTGTGGTGCGGACACAACAATCTCACTCTCAACGTGGAGAAGACAAAGGAGATTGTCGTGGACTTCAGGAAGAGGGATGCCCAACATGCCCCTCTGACCATCAACAGCACCGCAGTGGAGAGAGTAGACAGCACCAAGTTCCTGGGAGTGCACGTCTCAAAGGACCTGTCCTGGAGCAGGAACACTGCAGCACTGGCCAAGAAGGCTCACCAGCGCCTCTACTTTCTCCGCAAGCTGAAAAGGGCTGGAGCTTCAACCCCCATCATGTGCACCTTCTACAGGGGTGCCATAGAAAGTGTCCTGACCAGCTGCATCACGGTGTGGTTTGGTGCATGTACTGCATCCTGCCGCAAGAGCCTCCAGCGCATCGTGAGAGCAGCTGAGAAGATCGTCGGCACCTCCTTCCCCTCACTGCAGGACTTACACAGCAACCGCCTCACTCGGAAAGCCCTCTGCGGCAGGTGATCCCACACACCCACTACACAGCTGCTTCAGCCTGCTGCCATCAGGGAGGAGACTGAGAAGTCTCCAGGCTCGAACCAGCAGACTGAGAGACAGCTCTGTTCATCAGGCAGTCAGGATGCTAAACACCAGTGGTGGGCAACGCTAATCCAAAAATTAGTTCCGCTATTTCTAAAGCACTTATTAATTTATTTAGGTCCGCAATTTCAAAAGCACTAATGTCTTATGAAAATTAGGGGAAGCTAATTCTAATCCGCTAACAATTGGTAGCAGCAAGTTATGCAATATTTGCACTACACTGCCAACTAGCGGTGCATGAACTGTTATACAGTAAGTTGTTTGAGTTTCAGAGTATTTAGTTTGGTTCTCTTCAAAGCAGTGGTGGGCAACGCTAATCCAAAAATTAGTTCCGCTATTTCTAAAGCACTAATTAATTTATTTAGGTCCGCAATTTCAAAAGCACTAATGTCTTATGAAAATTAGGGGAAGCTAATTCTAATCCGCTAATTAAATTCAACAATTGGTAGCAGCAAGTTATGCAATATTTGCACTACACTGCCAACTAGCGGTGCATGAACTGTTATACAGTAAGTTGTTTGAGTTTCAGAGTATTTAGTTTGGTTCTCTTCAACAGGTTTGACAAGGACAAAATGTACCCATTCCAAAGTCTGTTAGCTAAACTGCTGACATATTTGGCTGTTTTTTTTTCTTCTTTTGTTACTTTTAGTACCACTAGATCGCATGTGTCAAACTCAAGGCCCGTGGGCCAAATCCGGCCTACCATAACCGTTTCTGTGGCTCTCTACACCCTAGAACTTCAAGATAACAGTTGTAAGCATGTTGCTCTCAGGTGGTGGGTCCCCATCCCTACACTCCCTGGTCTCTCTGTTAATTGTCTTGCTTATCTCCTCCATTTTGTTGTCCAGGTGTTTGTGATTGTCATGCTGTGTGTTCATGTACCTGTATATAAAGTCAGGGATTTTTTAATTGATAAAGCTCTGTATATGTTGTATAACACAATCATTGTTCCACATTTAATCTATTGTATTGAGGTTTGGGGAAAAGCGTGCAAAACAATTACAAAGCCTGTTTTTATTTTACAAAAGAGAGCTGTAAGAGTAATCACCAGAAAACATTTCAGTCACCCATCAAACACCTTGTTTCTTCAGCTAAATTTATTGAAATTCCAGGAATTGGTAGAATATAGTATTTTATCAGTTATGTATAGGGCTCATAATAACACATTACCTTTAAATATCCAAAGACATTTTATAAAAAGACAAAGTTATTACAATCTCAAAGGGACAGAGATATTCATCAAACCACAATTCAGAACCAGCTTAAAGGGACGGTCTACCTCAATTCAGGGAGTTCGATTGTGGAATGTTCTGGAGAGTGATGTTAAAAATGCAAAATCAATGTATACATTTAAGAAAAAGGTCAAAAAGGACTTGCTCAAAAACTATATATGATGTACCGTAAACACCGGTGTATAATACGCTCCGGTGTGTAATACGCTTTGACCAATATCTGGAAATAAATCAGAAAAATCGGTAGATAATACGCTTCGGTGTATAATACGTGCTGCTGTGACAGTCTTTTTTATGGCCACTAGATGGTGCCAGGATAAGCCTCCAGGTACAGTCTGCAGGTAAACAGACTACAGGGCGCATTAGCGCCCATAGCGGCCGAAACTGGTACTGCACCATTTTTAGGCCAAAATGAAAAACAGCGAATCAGAGCCAAAAATGGGTCTAAAAATATGGGAAAAAATCTGTAGATAATACGCTTCGGTGTATAATACGCAGGACATTCAAATGAGCAATAAAAGTGCGTATTAAACACCGGTGTTTACAGTAGCTTAGTGTGTTTGTGTATTACACTTATGTTGTACTTATGATGTAGCTTAGTGTGTTTGTGTATTACAGTTAGAAAAATTAAGTAGAGTTATTCATTTTGTGATGTAGTTTGAAGGTTATCATTGGTTGAACAAACTGTGAAATAAGGGGCAGATATAATAAGATTTCATCTTCTTTCTGCTCCTTTCATTTTATCCTACTTGTATTCTTGTATCTGATGAAACTGTTTTGTATTGTTCTTTTAAAATGAATGAATAAACATCAAATCAAATCAAAAATAAGTCTGTATCTCTGTGTTTATCGTTGTCCTGGCATTGTCTCCTGTTGCCTCTGTCTCCTGAGTTCCTTGTGATTCCCTGAGTATGTAAGTTTGCTGCCCTGTCAGCTATTTTATGTTCTTAATTTCTGTGGCTGTCGCGGCCGCCATTTTGAACAGTGCTAATGGCGAACTACTTTTTTTAAATCCAGCAGATTTGACCATTTCGTGAAACTCTCAAGCTCAGAAGAACTTGTGCTATAACGTCAGCTATGAAATATATTTTTTCTCAGCAAAGAAATAATTGTTTTACCGTGTTTTGTTGTAAAATCCTGGCTTCTGTGGCCATCGCGGACGCCATTTTGAAGAGTGCTAATGGCGAACTTTTTAAAATCCAGACGCGTCGCGTAGGCCGCTGAGAAACATCCATAAGTTCACCCTCCATGTTAAAAAGTCTTCGTCTGACTCTTCGAAAACAAGCAATAAGGCTGCAGAGTAACACACTGGCTGCTAACTGCTATAGAGAGAGCACACACCAAGAGACTGAGGGGGACGCTTTTTTGTCACGGACCACATCCGGCGCTGACAGGATATAGTCTGTTAGCAGTCGTCCGAGCTCGTAAATAAGTTTTTTCGTTTTTACTGATAGATAATTAGTTATTAGCGGTACTGCATTTTAAATAAAAATAGCACAAATCCGCTTATGAATTATAAAAGTTAGGCAATCCGCTGTAAAGCTAACAAATTGTTTAGGTCCGCTATAAGCGGATTAGCGCTTTAGCGCTCCCAAGCGGTCGGAGTCCCACCACTGCTAAACACTCTGCCTGCTCTGCCTCCCCTCCCATTTGAACTGCCTTAACACTAAAACTTTCTCACACATGTGTCATCAAACGGGTTATTCACTAAACTCTCGGTCATGTGCTCATTCAGTTTGCACTACTTCTCATATTTGCACTAATGTTTGTATTACATTACTGCCTATAGTCATACTACTGTTTACATTCACTGTTTACATTTATTAATACTGTTTACATTTATTACTACTGTTTACATTTACACTACTTTTATATCTACACTACTGCTGATACATATACAGTATTCTCTGACTAGCCTTATTTAAGTCAGAGTCAGAGAGTCTTTATTGTCATTTGCACCGCATGTGGTACATGTGATGAAAACGAGATTATGTACACGGGGTCCCAGTTACATCCAACAACAAATGCAAGAGAAAAACAGTAATAACATCTAGAATTAACTAAGAAAAACATCAACTAGTAATACACTAAGCCCTAATGTAGTGGAAAAACATCATTATAAACAGCAGCACGAACATGAGTCTGTATGAGCAGATGGTCACAGATGAACACAGCAACAAGGCATTAAGGATGCCCAATGTGCCTTATGTGCCTCACTGCATATGCCACTTTGCCTCTATACCAACATAAACTACCTCATACATATACTGTGTACATTAACTCATATGCTGCTTTGCCACTCTTTGCAAATGTCAATGCTAGAACCTTCAGTTTATTTTATAGATATACTTTTTATACTACTATGCAAAAACTCAGGACAGTGTTACACTTTTACTATTTTATGCTTATGTTTATTAAATGTTTCAGTGTTTTAGTGTTTAAATGGTTACTGTTGCACCGAGGGACTGAGAGAAACACAATTTCAATCCTGTGTATGTCCTGTACATATTGCAGTTCTGACAATAAAGTTGACTTTGACTTTGACAGAGATAAATCTTCACAGCTGTTGGAGAATCAGATGGAAGTTTGCAGCAAACTTCGCTGGTCGGCTGGTTTCACTTTCATCTTCCGTGCATTTTATCGTATATCCAAAATACTGTACCGTAATTTTATTTGACACTTCTTGCAAACAACCGTTCTCTTGTTAAGCTCTGTCTTCCCCAGAACATAGTAGGATCTAAAATGATTTTTAAAGTCGAAGGAGCAAGTTGAAACGCGATGTCTCCCTCCTCCTTCCTAGCTAACAGGCTCCATTGGGAGCTACCTGGCTCTAGCTTGCTGTACGGTGGCCCTACACGGCCAAAATTCTACAGTGACCGAACGCACAGGAGTGGAAAAAATACAGTATAATATAAAAAAACGTTTTAGAATCGATTCTGAATCGCCAGGACTAAGAATCTCGATTCTTTAAAAAATCTATTTTTTGCTGCATCCCTAATTGCTGCACACTGAAACCTTTTTGTCCACAACTCTTCCACTCACTAGCTACACACACTGCACGAGGGACGACCGTGGCACAACCTACGTCATATCCGGGAGGCGGGGGGAGGGGAGTCAAAAACACCGGATGAGAATTTTTTCACTTTGCAAAGTCTAAATTTGAGTTAGGATGACATTTTTGACTTTTAAAAAATTCTCAACAAGCTTATTTTATGCTTTTCATTAGACTACTATTAGCTTAAAAACACTTTTCATTTCTCCTTTAAGAGACGAGGCTTCGAGGCAGAGCATGGCAGTGTGTTTGTAAAGGTTTTGTTTGGAGTTTAAATCTAATTAAACAACTGAACACTGCTACAGGGATGTTTGAACCTGGGTTAGGGACTCGGTGTGTCTGTGAGTTACATTCTGTCATGATATCTCACACAACCACTCCCAAGAAGCAGAGCCCTCACACGGCTGCACACCCACTTTAAGTGACTGGGATCACGTGCACATTCCCGGGTTGTCCACAGTGTGAGCGGTCTGGACAGCTGCTGCCCATCTGCCTCTCATAGCACACATCCTTCACATTTCTGTGGAAGCTGGTGAGCTGCAGTCCACCTGCGGGTCGGATGCCTGGCTTTTTTAAATAGCTTAGGAGGTTTGTGCAGTGGAAAGACGGAGGGGGTGAGGGGGTCGTGCTATTTTCATGTGCACTAATCTGCAGGCGCATGAGAGGTGGAGCTCTGTGGACGAGGAGGTTTGTTATCACAATGATGTGATGGACCTTTACTCTGCTCCCACATCCAAACAGAACCTGTTCACACTTCCTGCACAATCTTACAAAGTGTGGAACATAACAGAGTTCAGGCAGGTCCTCTGAACCGTTTCTTCTTCTTCAGACGTTTCATCTTTCATCCAAAAGACTTCTTCAGTCCCAAGGAGCCACAACAAACTCGGTCTTCTAAAGAGCACCTTCACATGGTGGGTCAACAGTTTGATGGTGCTCAGATGGTTTCTGGAGTCCGCCCTCTCCCCTGCCGACTCTCGGATTACCCACTATGTGAAGGTGCTCTTTATAAGACTGAGTTTGTTGTGGCTCCTTGGACTGATGAAGTCTTTTGGATGAAAGACGAAACATCTCAACAAGAAGAAACCGTCCAGAGGACCTGACTGAACTTTGTTGGATTTTTTAAATCTTGATTATTGAGCATGAACTTTGACGGTGTAGAATATGGTTTGATCATTTTACACGTCTAAATAAATATATATATATATATACAACTTTAGTGTTTGCAAACATTACCTGCTTTTATCCTCCAAGATAAAATCAGAATTTGTCAAAAGAAACAAGTCAGACAGTGAGTTGTTTTCTTTTTGTTACTTACTGCTGAAGGTGAAAGAGCGATAATGGACGTATAAGACTTAAATGAACGCCGCAGCAGTTTCACCATGTTGAGGCACCGTCGCTTCCTCGCTCGGACAGTGATGTTAAAGATGGAGGCGTACAAGATTTTTATTTTGTTTGAACTGTTTGAAAAAAAGGGCAGATATAATACAATTTTTTCTTCTTTCTGCTACCTTTCATTTTATATTTTGTATTCTTATCATTTATGGGATTGTTTTATATTGTTTTTTTATGAATAAACTTTAAATAAATAAATAAAGATTTATGAATAACAGCTGACAATCATGTCCATCAGAGCTGATCGTCAGTGGCTGTCCTCTTTCAGTCAGTTCATTCAGTATGAAGTGAGGGACATCACCCCCCATACATGTACTGACTGAAGACACTTATTATCTCAATTTTAGCTAAATTATGTGATGACGGGTGACGGGCCTTGCCTGCACTATTTATTGGTTTGTCATTTAATCATTCCTCAGTTCTGCTCTTCACCTCACCAAGAACACTTCTTGAAGTCAGTTTTGTGAAGGCTGAGCGTGAAGCTAACACAAGCAAAGCAGGTCTTTGGTTCGCTCTGTCCTCAGGGGTGCAGCTTCTCGCTTCATGAGAAGAACCAGCATGACGCTTGTCCCATTTGTCTGGAGACTTGTCCAGAGTGTGTTGGTGTAGTCCAGGACTTGTGCATTTTGTCACCAGCTTTGTTGCTCAACCCTGGAGAAGTGGGCTAGTTTTTGGTAAAAAATGCAGGCAGAGGCTGCTTTCTTTGGACAAGACCCATTACTCCTGAGTCTGGGAATCCGATTTCACCTGGACAAGGATAGCTTTTGGGTCAGAGTCCCCACTTCCATCTGGGCAGACCACATGGAGTGTATAGAGGAGTTAGCTCTAATTGAGGATGCTACTCAGTTTCAGCTGGATCCTCATCAAGGGCACAAGGATGTGCTCGACACTGGCCTTGGCATTCATGGTCTGTCCAACAACAATGAACTCATGTTGGATCAAGGTGCTCCCGCCACTGCTGCGCCGTTGAACCAGGATGACACAACATTTTACTCTCTATACCAGCGTGCAACAGAAAAACTGGAAGTGGGGTGGCCCTCTCTACCACCTGCACAAACCATTATTTCCCCTACCATTATCCAAGGAGGGTGCCCCTCCCTGTCAACAGAACAGAGTGCACTGCCTGCCAAAATGCCCAAGGCCAGTAATCTAGAGCCGCTTTGCCATTGATGAGTACAACTTCACTTTACTTTCATCTTACCGGTTCTTCTTGGGTGTAGGTGATTTGCCACTGTGGCTTGTTTCTCTGCTCTGTGTGTAGATCGTTATTGCATCGTGGGCAGTGTTGTAGCAGGTCATTGTATCTGAGCCAATGCGCTCATTGTGATCCTTAATCGCCAATGATGCACCATCATCTCAGGTATCTCTGTAATGTGCTCATTTATTGTGGCGCCGTCCAGCTCGTGCTGAATCCTAACCTCAGCCGATAAAGTTAGGAAGGTCTATACCTCATCATTGTCCACAACACCATTTTTAGGGCTTATAGCAGAAACTAGCAAAAAGAACACAAACTCAACTCGGTCCTAGAGAAAATGGCAGTTCAGATGTAGTTTGTAATTTTGATGGGTGGGTCAGCCAGTGATGTAGCTCCACTGGCTGGTCAAAGTGTCACATCGGAGCAGATTGCTTGGAACAATAAACAAGACGGTCCCATAAACCGGGCTGAATGGGAGTGGGTACTGGCCATTTGCAGGCCCTTAAGTCAAAGTCAACTTTATTGTCAGAACTGCAATATGTACAGGACATACACAGGATTGAAATTGCGTTTCTCTCAGTCCCTCGGTGCAACAGTCACCATTTAAACACTAAAACACTGAAACATTTAATAAACATAAGCATAAAATAGTAAAAGTGTAACACTGTCCTGAGTTTTTGCATAGTAGTATAAAAGTATGAAAATTTACACCAACACTAAAACTAAAACTAAAACACTAAACATTTAATGAACATAAGCATAAAATGAAATAATAAAAGTGTAATACTGTCCTGAGTTTTTGCATAGTAGTATAAAAAATAAAAAGTATATCTATAAAATAAACTGAAGGTTCTAGCATTGACATTTGCAAAGAGTGGCAAAGCAGCATATGAGTTAATGTACACAGTATATGTATGAGGTAGTTGATGTTGGTATAGAGGCAAAGTGGCATATGCAGTAAGGCACATTGGGCATCCTTAAATAAGGCTAGTCAGAGAATACTGTATATGTATCAGCAGTAGTGTAGATATAAAAGTAGTGTAAATGTAAACAGTAGTAATAAATGTAAACAGTGAATGTAAACAGTAGTATGACTATAGGCAGTAATGTAATACAAACATTAGTGCAAATATGAGAAGTAGTGCAAACTGAATGAGCACATGACCGAGAGTTTAGTGAATAACCCGTTTGATGACACAGAGTCCAGTGTTAAAATCTTTGTGTTGTGTGGTAATGTGTGAGAAAGTTTTTTGTGTTAAGGCAGTTTGATGTTTATTCATTCATTTTAAAAGAACAATACAAGACAGTTTCATCAGATACAAGATTTCAAGTAGGATAAAATGAAGGGAGCAGAAAGAAGATGAAATCTTATTATATCTGCCCCTATTTCACAGTTTGTTCAACCAATGATAACTTTCAAGCAACATCACAGAATGAATAGTTCTACCTATTTTCCTAACTGTAATACACAAACTACATCACAAAATGAATAATTCTACTTAATTTTCCTGACTGTAAAACATAAACTAGATCACAAAATGAATAATTCTACTTAATATTTCTAACTGTAATACACAAACTACATCACCCATAATTCTAATTAATTTTCTAATTCTAATTTTTTTTTTTTTTTTTTTTTTTTTTTTTTTTTTTTATAATTTTATTTAATTTTCTTTTTTTTAATTTTTTTTTTAAGGCAGTTCAAATGGGAGGGGAGGCAGAGCAGGCAGAGTGTTTAGCATCCTGACTGCCTGATGAACAGAGCTGTCTCTCAGTCTGCTGGTTCGAGCCTGGAGACTCCTCAGTCTCCTCCCTGATGGCAGCAGTCTGAAGCAGCTGTGTAGTGGGTGTGTGGGATCACCTGCCATGCAGTGGGCTTTCCGAGTGAGGCGGTTGCTGTGTAAGTCCTGCAGTGAGGGCAAGGAGGTGCCGACGATCTTCTCAGCTGCTCTCACGATGCGCTGGAGGCTCTTGCGGCATGATGCAGTACATGCACCAAACCACACCGTGATGCAGCTGGTCAGGACACTTTCTATGGCACCCCTGTAGAAGGTGCACATGATGGGGGTTGAAGCTCCAGCCCTTTTCAGCTTGCGGAGAAAGTAGAGGCGCTGGTGAGCCTTCTTGGCCAGTGCTGCAGTGTTCCTGCTCCAGGACAGGTCCTTGTGAGACGTGCACTCCCAGGAACTTGGTGCTGTCTACTCTCTCCACTGCTGTGCTGTTGATGGTCAGAGGGGCATGTTAACTGATGCGGTGCAGACCAGAGTGTAGAGATGGTGGAGAAGCACCACAGGGGAAACACTGCAAACTATGTCCTGGTTTGTGAGGTTCTGTCCCTGCGAAGCCTGCTGTGGTCAAAAACTGTCTGCCAATGTTCCCAGACTTTGTCTCAAAACTGACATCCTCCCTGAACAAACCACTGCATCACAGTACCTGGCTATGTGAAGTATTTAGATCTAGAAGGTGCTGGAAAAGTTGAGCATCCTGCCATTGGAGCTGTCTGCAGCAACATGTTTGCCCCTGTCTCACAACCCTTCCATCCAAGCACTCTAGGGTTTCTGCTGCTCAGTTAAACAAAATCTACATGGCTCAGATGAACACCACTCGTGCTCTGAGTCCCATCATCATAATCCAGACGTGTCAGGTCATGCACCTGGCGGAGCTCAGTGCTCTTCAATCTGAAGCAGACTGAAGACGTCTTGTATAAAAGACAAAACGTTTCACTAAAGAAGAACCCATGCAGAGAACCTGACTCAACCAATCTTGTTAGATTGATCAGCTTGCATTATTGAGTACTGTACACATCAGGACATGAGCATGCTATATTTGACTCATGTTTGATGACTGCTCTGAGGGGCATTGACTGTATATGTCTCATACATTGTGCTGTACTGGCTGAATTGACTTGATTGTTAATTGGTAAACAGCGCGTGCAACATACGCGTTTCTCGGTTTAACCCCACCCCCACGTTGTAGAGAAAAATCACAAAAGAGAACAGCGCCCTGTCATGACCAGTAAACTAGGAGAAACACTGGATGTCTTCAGCCAGGACACACAGTGACCGGATGTCCCAACTTTGTGTTGCACCTCATTCCACTCCTTCAGGGAACAGTAGATATGCATAACCTTACATTTGTTAAAAAATATGTCAGTGATGGGGATTATTATTATTATTTTTCATAATTTTAAGCTCTCACTGCTGTTCTTGTCTCGTTCTTTGTGTTTATGTGAGGAAGGCAGCCGTCTAAAGGTTGGATGTTGATATTGTGTTAGACGAGTGCTGCTGCGCTGATGTTTCTGTAATACAATCAGTGTTTCCTGTCAGAGAGAGGGAGGAGGGAGGAGGGAGGACATGTGAGAGGCTCTGAATGACACCCACTGCTTATTTACAGCTTGTCAACGCAGAAATACTCACCCAGCATGCCTTTGAAGTGCACAGAGAGAACATCAAATATCCGCTCATTCACACTACATCATACAGAAAGTTTTTTTTTTAAGGTTCACATTGATGAATTGTTGATATTGTTGCATAAAATCACAACTGTACCAGATGTGCACTTCATGTTTGGTGACAGTGTATTGTGTGAAGGGAGGGAGGCAGGGAGTGGTGAGAACACGGGTAAGTATTAAAACTGACGGTTTGCATGGAGGAGGCTTGGAAAACCAAACAAAAATAAGAGAAATTGAATTTTCTGTAGTAATGAAGGGTTAATGCCGAGTGCTGAACCTTGTTAAACAATGGCTTAACTGAATTGTCAGACTAAAATCAAACGAACTAGAAGGTAACTAGCTAAGAAAGCAAGAAATCAGCCTTTGTTCTTCCTTTGCTGAAGGGAGGTAACCCCACCTCACTGAACAATTATCGACCGATCTCTAAACTCTGCATCTTAGCCAAGGTTCAAGAAAAACTGATAAACTCTCAGATCAAAAATTATCTGGACTCATTTAACATCTTACCTCTCCATCAATCTGGTTTCAGGAAAAAACACAGCACAACAACTGCTTCTCTGAAGGTTCTGAATGATGTTGTTGAAGCATTGGATGCTAAGGACTATTGTGCTGCACTTTTCTTAGACCTGTCTAAAGCTTTTGACACTGTGGATCATAACATCCTGTGTCATAAGCTCTCAGAAATCAGTTTCTCTGATCACACCATCGGTTGGTTTTCTAACTATCTTTCCGATCGGAGGCAATGTGTTCAACATAACGGTACTTCTTCCAGTTATTTAACAGTCAACAATGGTGTACCACAAGGCTCAGTCTTAGGACCAACCCTCTTCACAATCTACATAGGTAATGTAGGTCAGAGCATCCCTGATGCATCCTTACATTTCTATGCTGATACAGTTGTTTATTGTCGAGCTAAAACAGTTGAGGCTTTCCAGCTTTTGCAATCTGCTTTTGACATCATCCAGTCAGATTTGTTCTGTCTCAAACTTGTTTTAAATGCTGAAAAAACCAAAGGGATGTTGTTTTCAAATAGGAAGTCGGTCCCAGCAGTTCTTCTTTCTATCTTATCTTTGAATGATGCTCCTATTGAGTTTGTCAATTCTTACAAATATCTGGTTATCTCAGTCGATCCACATCTCTCTTCTAAGTCTCGTGCTGAAAACTTGGTATGAAACTGAAAGTTAAACTGGGTTTCTTTTTCAGAAACAGATCATGTCTAACTCTGAATGTTAGGAAACACCTTGTATCTGTGATTTTCCTTCCCTCCATTGACTATGGGGACATTATCTACATGAACGCTCCTACAAGCACCCTGCAGATGTTGGACTGACTGCAGATGTTGGAATATCTTGTAAAAAGATCTAAAGCTCTCTACCTTGACCTCTAAGTGGCTTCAAACATCTGATAAGTTCATGGCAAAAACCAACGCTGACATGTTCCGATTTTTAGTTTTCTGCATCGCTTATAATGTAGCTGTTTTTTTAAAATATCACTGTTCCATTTACTTTTCACTTTAGGTTTTTTCATGATTGTCTGCTGTTGTCATCTGTGTTCTTTGTCAGGTCTCTCTTGCAAGAGTCCTTGCGGCTCAGTGAGACTAACCTGTAGAAATAAGTGTTGAATTGAATAACTGTAAACTGTAGCTAAATGCTCAAATTAACTCCATTTTTGTTGAAAACTGCAATGAGAAAGTGTAGCTAAAAGCAAAAATTAAAGGTAAATTTTACGCAAAAGCTAAAATTGACGACTCTTAACTGGATGAGAGAGCGGGATGAAATGAACATCTAGAATGTTCTGTGCTGTCGACAAGTGCAACGCTGCTGCTTCATCCAGCTTTTCATGTACTTGTCTAAATAACCCCGTGCTCCTACACTTTGGACCTTCAAGATGTTCGATCATTTTGAGCTCTTTCAACGTTTCTAGTAGAAATGTTGTTTCGCTCACCGACCAATTTTGCTTCGCCAATATATTAACATCTAGCCAGGTGGAAATACGTGAAGTTGACATAGGTCGCACATGCGCAGCGAGGTCAGTTTTCCACAATCAGAATAAGATGATCAGATTAAGTGTTTGCATGCACACGGTTCGGATTATGAATCGGCGTAAAGCACCCCACTCATTCAGATGACAAATTCATTCGGATCGAGCTGAATCAGCTCAGAATAATCCAAATGGGTCGTTTACATGACACATTTTTATTCTGAATGGCCGTTAAATCTGATTACTTATGTAAAGGATATATAGGAGGTCAATATTAATACTGACCTCTTTACCTTAATTAATTTACTTATTCAGATTGAATAGTAATTTCACGGATTCTTTTCTTTTTCCGTTTACCCAATATTTCTGTGATCTTTATGATGGATAAGTAAAACAGAAGCCATAGAGTGACAATGGAAACGTTAACTTAGTTTGGTATGCCAAAGACACTACCATTTATTTAAAATAAATCTACTAAAATTAACACCATTACACTTGATTGATGATTTCACTTTCTTGCAAATTAATACGTCAGCACATTTAAATTGTAACAACAGACATAAATACAGGATGTCATTATACTTAGTCTGTGGCTCTTAGCTTAAATATAGTTACCAGCTTAGAAATGGAGATGGAGAGATTTAAGAGGGAGAGGTTAAGAGAGGAAGTTATTTATCTTGAGTGTAACCAGAAATGACACTTTCCATCCGACTTCTGCTAAATCCCAGGTACGTTTGTAAACAGCTCTTTACCTTTTGACGGCAGCCCGGTAAGAGAAGACCTTGTAGCTTTTCAGATGCACGGGGTCCTTGCGGGGACCAGTACATCTGAGCAGGTTATTCATTCAACCTTTATTTATACAGGCTAGCCTCGTTGAGTCATGGGGACTCATTTACAAGAGGGACCTGTCTCACTCACACCAAACAACCATCCACTCTCACACTCACACCTAGGGTCAATTTAGAGTCACCAATCAGCCTAACAAGCATGTTTTTTGGTCTGTGGGAGGAAACCGGAGTACCCGGAGGAAACCCACGCATGCACGGGGAGAACATGCAAACTCCACCCAGAAAGGCCCCGGACCGGGATTTGAACCGGCAACCTTCTCGCTGAGAGGCAGCAGCTCTACCAGTTGTGCCACCGTGCTGCCCTTATTCGTTATTCGTTTACCTTCCAACGTCTCCTGGTTTCGCGTTGGTCATCAGAAAATGCGTCAGCTCCTGGCCTCTGGCTCAAGATAACTTATTCCAGGAAGGAATAAACAAAGTTTCGAGCTTACGCTCGGTTCGAAGTGGACTCATAACAACATGTTATTAGTCTTTAACTGAATGACGTGTCCTTAGCGTTTGACTGACGTTCATTCAATTCTTTGGGACGACCTCATGCTGAGGCTTACACCAGCAGACTTCTCCCGTTCCAGCAAAAAGCTTAGAACCTTAGTAGAAGATCTGAGAGGAGAGAGACTTGTCTCTTCCCGATTGGTCCAAAAAAGAACCAGTCGAGCAGTTCACTTGTTGTTATCACGATTCAAGGTGAAATTCAAAGCAGAGAGAAATTGTTTAGGAAAAGTGTCTCAGTGAGGAGACTTTCAGATGCTAGTGAGAGTTTTAGCTGAAACTCAACAAAAACAACTTCTGAGAAAGGCAGTTTGACATATTATCTGAACTTTGACACCTTTTCATTTGTAGAAATGACACAGCATATACATATGTGATCATAAGACATATTGTAAATTACAACATTGTTCATGAATAAACACAGGTGATGCTCTGATTATATTTTGTGTTAGAACAAAATCAAAGATAGAAATAGTCTCTTTTGAGTGAATCTGTCCTTTGATTCAAGCTAATAAAATAAATTGTGTTAAAGTGCATGTTTCATGTTAGTTTTTTTGGGCAGAAACATAATATTTAGAGGTATTAAAGTAATTTTGATAATCCTCCCTGCTTTCCAAATTAATACCAATAGCCTTACAGACACAAATCAGGGGGAAAAAACAGAGCCTAAAAAAAACGCGCGGTTTGGGAGTCACGTGACACGTGACGAAAGTAGAGGGGGCGTCATAGTCGGAAGTTGTTGTTTTGTATTGAGTTGTATTGAAGTGAAAGAGGTCCAATAATGGTTAATATTTGTGTGTGCGGGGGTTGTTCGAACTCCAGTTTGTCTGGACATCGATTTCCTGCACCAAAAAAAGCCAGCTTTCACAGCTTGGGTGAGGTTTGTCCGGATGAAAAGGCCGGATTTCACCAACAGAAGCATCACAACCAACTCTGTGATTTGACCGCATTTGTCAGGAGGATTACAACGACAGCGACCTGAACGAACACAGGATTGACTTCAGAAGTAAGGACATGAATATAATTTATTAATCTTTTGGTTGAAAGTGGTTTAGGTTAGGAGCTATAAATTACGAAATATACAGAGCTAAACCGCAGCTAGGTCCACCCGGTTGCGTCTTAAAAAATTAATAAAAAATCGAATTTCATCTCAAATGTGTTATACAGGCGATCGTTAAGTAAATACACCCTTTATAATTACACTCTGAAAGCAGAAAAAATATCCACCGAGTGGTTTAGGAGATATAAGTGACTTTAGATGGAACAAAAAACGATGCTAATTTTAAGCTAGCGCGACCATGTTGCATGTCTTAAAAAATTAATAAAAAATCGAATTTCATCTCAAATGTGTTATACAGGCGATCGTTAAGTAAATACACCCTTTATAATTACACTCTGAAAGCAGAAAAAATATCCACCGAGTGGTTTAGGAGATATAAGTGACTTTAGATGGAACAAAATACGATGCTAATTTTAAGCTAGCGCGACCATGTTGCATGTCTTAAAAAATTAATAAAAAATCGAATTTCATCTCAAATGTGTTATACAGGCGATCGTTAAGTAAATACACCCTTTATAATTACACTCTGAAAGCAGAAAAAATATCCACTGAGTGGTTTAGGATGGAAAAAGTAATTGTTTAGGGAGCTAAGGCTAATGTAGTTAAATCCATCAGTGGTGTAATTAATGCTGTACATGTATCTCTATATTTAGGCTATATGTAAATATAAACCATTTTTAGCTTTAGGTAGTATATACTGTACTGTATCTAGAAGTTATTTGGCTAGATATTTGATGTAATAGTCAGAGATGACATACTTATGTCAAAACAACTTTGTAATCTGTCGCCTCCTCCTGGTGCGATCCCATATCTTTCTTAGCTAAAGCACGAACGTTCCCCTCCTGTGATGTCACTTCCGGTTTACCGCTGAGGGCACTATTTTTAGACAGAGTAGCAAGGGAAGACAAAAAAGGTAGTAGTAGCACATTTTATTTTGAGATATGATCTGTATTTTTAATGAAAATTAGAGTTTTAGACATGTTAGGTTGAAAAGGCAACAACATGTGTTTAACGTGAAAGACGCACTTTAAGTGTCAGATTACTGAAAGGTCAGTAAAGGTCATCTCTGGAACAGTTCAAAAATGCACAGGTGTATCAGAGCGGACACGGTCATGCCCACTACACTTATGTCCGTCACACATAGCCATTGAAAACTAAAATTATATAAACTGTAGTTGATGGCTAAAATTAGCAAAACCATAGCTTAAAGCTAAGATTAGCCATATCATAGTTAAACTATACAGTGGCAAAAAGTTATAGATAGCTAAACTGTAACTAAAATTTTTAATTGTATTTTTATGACACTATAGGTGATCCCCGACTTACGAACGAGTTCCGTTCCTGCGGCCGTTTGCATGTCGAAAATCGCCGTAAGTCAGAAAAAACACGAGCCGCCACTTATACACGTACATGTACGGTACAAAACAGTTACCAAGTGTTCTATGAAATATTATTTATAAATGTTTTATGAATTTTTATTCATAAATGTTTTATGAAATATTATTTATGCAGGATCGAGAGATCGGCAAACCTTCAAAAGAAATCACAACTCAAGAGACTCCACACAGGACACTATTTTCTGCTTAGAACAAATGCTCTTTATTTTACCACAGAAAATAAATAGCAAACAAGTAACACACTTGCATCTCAAACTTCATACAATGATTAATGCTTAAACAAAGACTCTTACCATTTGACACCAAAGTGGATTGAGAGAGCCGTTTTCAATCCAAAGGTAGAGTGAGCGTTAAAACAAATGGCGATTACTCATCCACAGCAGACTATTACCCTGGGAGTCTAGGCTATCTCCTTTTTTTCCTTTAGATAAGGATTGCGTGCGGAGCAGAGCTAGCCAAAACTCTTTCCACAAACAATTACATAGTTTCAACAGGAACTGGACATTATCTCAGGAACTGGAGTATCTCCCCCTCACCTCTAATCAAACTGTTAGAACAAAACTCCGGAGATGATGAGATCAATAAACTGAGCATTCCTGTGATGATTAAATCAGCACAGTTTAACTTTTATCTCCCAGCTCCCCGGTAGTGACAGATATAGGAGAAGTTCTTCCCTTAAAATTACACACAATGTCTGAACATTTCAGACTGCATCAGAGAACAAACTTTACCATTATTCATTCCACTCTCTGGTCTCTGATCAGTACTGTAAATGTTCACCCTCCATTTCATATACATTAAACCTAATTTTGAAAAATTTGTTCTGTTATCCCGAGGTTTACCTCAGTAAGAATTCCCTACATTTTCACTGCAAATTGTTCCATAACATGCACGCGATGCACCCTTCACAATATTAAAATAAGCAAAGGGGGTACTGCATATTGTCTGGCTGTTGTCGACATGCCAGTAAAAATGTCCCACCAATGACGGGCAGATGATTGCTCAATTAGTTTAGCCACATGCAAAACCTTACCCTGGACAATAAATGTAGACACAGTGAGATCAGACACGTTTGACCTATGGGAGTCAATCAATATTTTCAGTTCCGTGGATTCGTTCAATGCACATTTGAAAGGAGCCAGGGATACTCGCCAAGGCACCCGCAAAAACTGCCATTGCACCTGATTAAGGCGAGTGGATGAACTGTAATTAGTTAATTGATAGGTTTGGTTGTTCCAACTCTACATGAGTACATCATAAAAGCAGCCAGAGAAAGGTACCTTAGGTATTTGAGGATGACTCTTTACTGTAGCTATGCACAAAGTATGTGGGCCAATTTGCCATAGCATATCTCTAGTCGGTTCATGAGTCCAATCACATAATACCCCGTCTCTAGTTAAGCATGGGTTAACATGTCCCGTTTGCAGCATACATTCATTCATTCAACCGTTATTTATACAGGCTAGCCTCGTTGAGTCACGGGGACTCATTTACAAGAGGGACCTGTCTCACTCACCCCTTTATCAGCAGTCTCACATAGGTGCATGTCATAAGTGAGGCTCATTTGTGGCTCAAACCAATCACCGTGTAATTTCAAAAACCAATACCCAGACACAGTTATCACTGGTAAAACATGATAATTACACACTGTAGTAGTCGTACTTATTTGGTATTGAGTCCAATGACCTTCACACATGATATCATCACATTTAATCATTTCTGGTTTTGAAGATAGCCAATGATCGTCAGAAATGTTCCACAATCTTCTCCACTCATGGTTATGACTGGTTACCACTCTTTGAAAACGTTCCATTTGCACTTTTACATGTAATACTTGCAGATTTCATGTAGTCCGGTTTACCACCACTGGAATGTCATGTCCGTTGAAACACTTCCTGCATACGTAGAAAGTATAAGGACTGCTCACACTTGCCACTACGCATGACTGATTCGTAGGACATTCAAAGTTATCTTGTTTTATGATACGGTTCATCTTTCTCCATAGTAGACTGCAAGGAGCCTTTTTCTCCTCCAGGACACGTCCGGGTGTTGTGGAGGAGAGGTCGCCTAGCAGTACCATGGCACCAACGACAAAGAACGTGATGACCCATGAGATACCACCCTCATGGCACTTTCCAGGTTCGGCCATGCCGTCCTTTGCGCGCCTCTGATCCTCCCACCAGCAGATGCCATGGAAACACCAAGCTGTAAAGAAACACAATGCTTTTTGACAAATAGAATGACAATGATTAGTTTTCTCTTAGATAAAATGTTTCATTTTTACTTTTCCCACCAGAACTGATTTGACCTGTAGGGATCTCCCTGCCCCAAACTCAAAATGTCCCTGTTTTAAATGGAGCGTCATACCTGCCAATAAATCCATGTCCAATATCCATTATTCAAAACTTAGCAGGTCTGACAGATCAAGGTACAGCTGTGACTTTCTGTTTCTCACCTTTCTTTTTTCTTTTTCTGTTTCACAACTCGTACCCTCACTGCTTCATTGTTCTCTGAAGACTCAGAGTCAGAGGACTTTCTGTTTTTCTCCTTTCCTTTTTCCTTTTTGTGTTTCACAACTCGCAACCTCACTGCTTCATTGTCCTCTGAAGACTCAGAATCAGAGGAGACCTCCGCCACTCTGGTGGTCTTATTTTTGTTTCTGACCGTCTGTTCAGGTTCACATGGAGGTGCAGAAGGAACAACAGAAGTTTGAAACACATCTATCAATGCTTGAGTCAGATGTTCCACATCTCTCAATGCTTGAGTCAGATGTTCCACATTGAATCTAGCACACTGGATTTTTAATGCCTTTTTCTGACATCGTTCTCTCAACTCTTCTGTTGTAATCCATCTATTTCAGATAGTGGGCCCCCAGACTGTATCAAAGCTTTCCATAAAGCAGAACGAGTGAGTCCTTGTGCATTATTTTGACTGTCCCTTTTTGGCCCACGACCCACATGTTGAGAACCATACTCCTGTTCTTCTACTTTTTCTGTTCCCCAGTCTCCCAGTGTTCCTAACTCCATGATTCGGCTACGAATTTCAGACATAGCGACATCAGGAGCCCCCAACATTACAGTCAACATTGCGTAGCGATAGTGCGTAGGGGCTGTTCTTATCAATTGATCCCTCATAGTCTTTGGGATAGGTAGCAGCTGATACTGATCCACAGCTGCAACGTTAAAGCATCCCTCACACACAATCGAACCAATCTTTGTACACACTCCCGAAGAGTGACCCACTGTCCTGTTATCTCTGGCCAGTCAGTGAGAGCTGGATAAACCTGGTGAACAGCTTTAGCACAAACATCAAATAGAGATCTAGAATCATTCCCTAAAGCTCTCACTCTTCGACAGAAATTAGCATTCACTATAGCTTCTGTGGACAACCCAGCAAAAGACATCCCATCCCTTGCATCTATTTCCTCCTGTCGTCCTCCTTCCTCAATTAATCTTGACAACCACACATCTATATGTTCTCCCGACTGCTGACGGAGCCTCCTGGACAAATTGTCACGACACAAATAAGCTACTTCTTCCTGAGTGTAATCCTCAGTTATCATTCTCAATTCAGACTGCGGTTGATCTTGTGCGACAGCATACATAACTTGTACACCATTCGCATAAACAAGTTGACCATCTGTGTCTACTCTTGCTTGTAAGACATCTGGTCTCACTATCTGTTCCTGCCTCCTCCGCTGCACTGGTTTTAAACTTGTACTACGGGATGAGAAACGTAATGAGGGATTAGTGGAATCATCATCACTTGCAATATCTTCCCACAAATCTCCGTCCCAGCTAGAGGAATTCCATCCCGTTCCTAACCCAGCTACAAAAGCCCGTACTTTTTTAGGTGATACAGACAGTTTTCCTTTTCCTCTTTTTTTCTCTTTTTAACATGTAAACCTGAGCCACTGCTTCTTCCGCAATCTGGACCATGTTTTCTAGCTGTGTAGTTAACAACTGCACATGCTGACGCTGCAATGAAGAGGCCAACTCAGCTTCTTCTAATGCTTTTTTTCAGTTTCAAAACTTCTGTTTGACTCTGTTGATTTGTTTCATTCTGCCGTTTCCAGGTAGCGGCACAGACCCACAAACGTCGTTGCAGTCCTTCTACAGGCATTTTCTTTTTCACGTCTACTGCTCGTAGAACTTCTAACAAAGTTTCAGGGTCTCCATCTCGTAGAGACCCTTACCAATGCTTGGAGCGTCCCGCTCCATCCCTCAAGCACAATGCTATAGACTGATAACAGGGTATTTCTCATCCTGGTACTATTTCAGTCTTTTCCTGTGTCTTATCTCCCTTCGCTGATTTTCTCTTGAACATTCCTTTGACCATTATGCAGTCTCTCTTTGTAATCCTGCAGACAACTTCAAAAATGTTCTATGAAATATTATTTATAAATGTTTTATGAATTTTTATTCATAAATGTTTTATGAAATATTTATGCAGGATCGAGAGATCGGCAAACCTTCAAAAGAAATCACAACTCAAGAGACTCCACACAGGACACTATTTTCTGCTTAGAACAAATGCTCTTTATTTTACCACAGAAAATAAATAGCAAGCAAGCAAGCAACACACTTGCATCTCAAACTTCATACAATGATTAACGCTTAAACAAAGACTCTTACCGTTTGACACCAAAGTGGATTGAGAGAGCCGTTTTCAATCCAAAGGCAGAGTGAGCATTAAAACAAACAGCAGTTGCTCATCCCCGGCAGACTCTTACCCTGGGATCCTAGGTTGTCTCCTTTTATTCGTTTAGATAAGGATTGCGTGCGGAGCAGAGCTGGCCAAAACTCTTTCCACAAACAATCACCCAGTTTCAACAGGAACTGGACATTATCTCAGGAACTGGAGTATCTCCCCCTCACCTCTAATCAAACTTTTAGAACAAAACTCCAGAGATGATGAGATCAATAAACTGAGCATTCCTGTGATGATGAAATCAGCACAGTTTAACTTTTATCTCCCAGCTTCCCGATAGTGACAGATATAGGAGTTCTTCCCTTAAAATTACACACAATGTCTGGATATTTCAGACTGCATCAGAGAACAAACTTATTTACCATTATTCACCAAGTTACCAAACACTTCGCCTATCCTAACACAGTACCCTACATAATTATCCAAAAACCCATACAGTACATTTGGAGACATAATCAATAGTTAATTTCTTACTTTGAGCTGTTCAAGCCTGTCTCTGTCTTTTTGCATGTTAGCTCGTTGCACGTCCGATCTCGGCAGCTTCGAGCTGCTCCACACGGTCCAATCTGTTTACAGGAAGTACTGTTAGCATGTTAACTCCATACATAATGAAGGGAAAAAGAGTGAATAACTCACTGGGAGCCATTTCTCCGCAGTGTCCATCTAAAAGGCTGCACGTGTTAGCATGTTAGCCCCTCCAATAGCTGTGCGCGTTAGCATCACTGTAGCTTCTGTGCAGACTTTTACCCTGGGGCGGCCGTGGTGTAGTGGTAATGGCAGTCGTCCCCCGATCGGAAGGTTGGAGGTTCGAATCCCGGTTCCCCACACCATGTGTCGTTGTGTACTTGGGCAAGACACTTAACCCCGAGTTGCTCCCGGTAGGACTGGATGGTGCCTTGCGTGGCAGTCTGCCGCTACCGGTGTATGAATGGGTGTATGAATGGGTGGATGGTTGGTATTGTAAAGCGCTTTGGGGCCCCTCATAGGGGGCTGGAAAGTGCTATATAAATAAGCTCCATTTACCATTTACCATCTTAGCCCCTCCAAATGGCTGCCGCAGCTGTTTCACCACGTTTTAGCATGTTAGCTCGGTGTCCATCCAACATCTGAGGCTGCCAGGCGGACATCGAGGCGAGCTCCACCGCCCTTCGGCTCCGTGTCCCCGGTGGGGCATTAGCATCCACCCGTCCATCCTACAGCAAGGCTTGTTAGCATGTTATCTTGTTGCTCCTCCGGACCAGCTCGCTGTCTGCTGCTTCACGCGGTCCACAGCGTTGTTTTCCTTTGTCCATCCGTCCCTCTGCAAAACCGCCGTTCAGCTCCCAGCTCATGTATTCGAGCACAGGAACCTCTGATCGGTCACGGTCCATCCGAAGCCGGCAGTCGAGGACTGAGCTAACTGGCTAAACTGGCAGGCACTGCCAAAAACTGACTGCCGAAAACTGGCGGAAACTGTTGGAAACTGCTGGAAACTTCGTAAATCGCCTTAAAAATAATAATAATAATACTTTATTGATAAAGCCATTTAAAACAACCACAGCTGCAACAAAGTGCTGTACACATGAAATCAAGAACATTTAAACACATAAAATTATTATTATTTTTATTTCATATTTTATTAATATGATGTGTTCGTAAAGTCGGATTGCCGTAAGTCGAGAACTACCTGTAGTAAAAAAGGCAAAAGACGAAACTGGACCAAGTTTAGTAAGGACGATTTCAGAGAACAATGTTTTGTAGGTAATGAAACGATGTCAGTGAATTTCTATGGGCAAATCCTTGATAAATAACATTTAATATTTCTATATTAAACAATAAAAGTGAAGTGTGTGATCTGAATGAGCATTCACACGATTACCGGAGCAGCCTGAAAGTAGAGGTGGCGACTCATCATGGTGAGAGTGAGGAGGAGAGTAAGAAAGAACGAGGGAGGGGGAGGGAGGGAGCAGGAGTTAATGTGAGAGGATCTGGAAAGGAGGACAAAGAGCCAAGAAGAGAAGAGGAGCTCCAGGAGAGGGTTCTTGTTGGAGGGTCAGGATGAGCAGCCCGTGCCTGCTGCGCACCGCCCCCATCAGCCAGCCTCGGCTCAGAGAGGTCAAGATCAGTCTGAAGGCCAGCAGCCGGGACTCCAAGAGCATTCAGAGCAGCAGGGGGGCCAGCAGACACTACGCCCCAGCAGAGAAGGATGCACAAGTGTGGGTGGGTGTGAGCAGCAGCATCCGGAGCAGGAGCACACCTCCAGTCCACCACACCCAGAGACCTGAGGACAGGAGGACACCTCCAGTCCACCACACCCAGAGACCTGAGGACAGGAGCACACCTCCAGTCCACCACACCCAGAGACCTGAGGACAGGAGGACACCTCCAGTCCACCACACCCAGAGACCTGAGGACAGGAGGACACCTCCAGTCCACCACACCCAGAGACCTGAGGACAGGAGGACACCACGAGACGGCACGCAGCAGGGACCAGAGAGGAATGGAACCCTACTGCATGTCCCACTTGCAGAGGCACCCGCCAGGGCCCCCTCTTTCTCCTCCTCATCATCCTCATCCTCCTTTTGCACCCCCAGACGTCAGAGGACCTCTCACCCCCACCCTGCCCCGGTCCTCTCCTCTTCCTCCTCTTCTTCCTCAGCCAAAAGTATGAAGCGAGCGCGCTGGTTGAGTTACAGCGCCTCCAACATCGGGTTCAACTCCATCCTGGACGGACGCTTCAGGCAGCTGCAAGGTACAGGTCCTGAACTCAAGGTGCGGTGTGGGTGTGTGTGGGTGTGTGTAGGTGTGTGTGTGTGTGTGTGTGTGTCTCCATCCTCCCAGTCACTGTTTACATTTATTACTACTTTTTATATCTACACTACTGCTGATACATATACAGTATATATATTTTACTAGCCTTATTGCATATGCCACTTTACCTCTATACCAATATCAACTACCTCATACATATACTGTGTACATAAACTTCATATGCTGCTTTGTCACTCTATTACAAATGTCAATGCCAGAACTTTCATTTTATTTTATAGATATACTTTTTACACTTTTATACTACTATGCAAAAAACTCAGGACAGTATTACACTTTTGTTATTTCATTTTATGCTTATGTTTATTAAATGTTTAGTGTTTTAGTGTTGGTGTAACTTTTCATACTTTCATACTACTACTATGCAAAAACTCAGGACAGTATTACACTTTTATTATTTCATTTTATGCTTATGTTATTAAATGTTTTGTGTTTTAGTGTTTAAATGTTTACTGTTGCACCGAGGGACAGAGAGAAATGTAATTTCAATCCTGTGTATGTCCTGTACATATTGCAGTTCTGACAATAAAGTTGACTTTGACTTTGACTTGACTTATACCACTCCCTTCCTCATCATGTGCTTGTGTTTATGTTGAGGAACTATGGAACAGAGGTGTCCAAGTGTCCTGAAAGGCTCTTTTTAATAAAATGCTGATTATTATTATTATCATTATTATTATTACTGTATTATTATTATTATTATTATTATTATTACAGAGGTGTGGCTGCTGAGTGAGCAGAACTTGAAGAAGGATCAACCGTAGTGGCTGATAAAAGACCTAACATCCCTCAAAGGAATGCATATCGCCCATCAGCCAACTTTTAATATGACATCATTTTATGTTGACACAAACTTGTTGCTGTTTTGGTCCAACCTTGAAAACAAGATGGTGCTATGCATGTTGCCAGATGTAACGCTCAGTGTATTTTGGTAATGACTCTCAGCTACTACCACATCAGGTCATGCTTCATATCTGCAAAGCTGGTTGTGTTACAGCCTTTTGTGTGTTGCTAATGTTGATTAGCTGTGGCAGACATTTTGAATTTAGTTGATTCTAAAATGATTCAGTTGTAGATGAGCGTGGAATGATTCAATGTTGCAAGTTTCATTGAAATTCATCCAATGGTTCATAACATATTTAGCTAACACAGACATGCACACAGGCAAAAATAAAATAGTGCTTCCTTGTTTTGGTGCTGGGTGATAATAATTCATTTATTTTTCAGGACTTTGGGACCCTGCCCTAATTGTTCACTGGCCTAGCCTTGAATAATTTATTTACATATATGCAGTTATTAATGTTTCTTTAGTCCCAAACCATTCACTGTTAGTGTTCTGCGTTCTTCACTTTGTTTCTTCAGAACAAGTTTGAATTTCTCTAATGTTCATTTGATTTTTTGGCTCTTTGAAAACTGATGAAAACAACAAGACGGTGAGTTTGTTCTTAACCTCCAGGACAAATGGCTACAACAAAGCAGATTGTACCGATACGCAGGTAGAAGTTGGTAGTAGTTGAGTCATTCACAAAAGTTGTTTTGAGCTTGACATGTCATATTGCATGAGCTCACACATTATTTTCATAGTTTGACCAAAACAGTGCCTTCATTTCTTATATTTACAGTACACACCAGCCCATAATGCACAATTCTGTTTTTAATTTAATTTAATTTACTGAAATCTGATGTTTTGCTGGTTCACGTTCTATTTTTAATGAAGTGATACACATGCACAGATGAACACACACAGCACGATGTTTTATTAAAGTAAATCTGGATGTGACATGTCAGTGTGGTGGATGAGTTTTTGTGCACTCAGAGCCTCAACACTATCACCTGTTGGGACCGTGTTGTCCAAAGTTTACATCTAATCTCACTGAATGGCACTTCCACAACAGGAGCAACTCTCTGAAAGTAGAAACAAACTAACGATTGCAGCTATACCCAGATACGAGGACTGAGGAGAACGGATACCGAGACTCTGATGCATTTAGTGTTTATTTACAAAGTGGTAAATGATAGAACGAGCCAGGGAGGAAGGATGCTGGAACCCTGGAGAGCAAACAGATGATGATTAGTGGTCTGATTGTCGCTCTTTCTTACAATGGAGGTAGGAGTCACTACTGTAGTGGGGAGAGCTGACCCAAATGGTTCCAGGTGAAGAAGGTACACGTCCAAACAATGGCAGGTGGTAGGAAGGTGTGGTGGACGCAGCTGAGGAGGCACAGGGGAGCTCGAGGTCCACAGAGAAGACTCATGGGGACAGGAGGACATCAGGGATTCATTGCTGGAGGTGCAGAGAAAATACAAAGTTGTTACTATAAAACAAGAAAGTTAATTCTCAATAGTCCAGGTATCAAATCCGCTCATTCTCAATCAGTTCATCTGGACAGTTTCTTTTTAGTAGAAACGTTTCACCCTCACTCCAGAGGGCTTCGTCAGTCAGAGTAGTCCAAAGCAAACTGAAGCTACCCCACCAAGTAAACAACTTAAGTGGACCAACCAGTTTGCTGTAGCCAAGATGCTATTGAGAATAACTTTCTTGTCTTGAACCACTTTGGACATGTCTGCCTGCCTGGGAGGAGTCGACGAGGGACAAGCCCCCAGAAACCATCTTGGCTACAGCAAACTGGTTGGTCCACTTAAGTTGTTTACTTGGTGGGGTAGCTTCAGTTTGCTTTGGACTACTCTGACTGACGAAGCCCTCTGGAGTGAGGGTGAAACGTTTCTACTAAAAAGAAACTGTCCAGATGAACTGATTGAGAATGAGCGGATTGTTACTATAAAGTTTTTAGACACGGGTAAAAGGCTGTAACAAAACTACCATTGGCATGTAATGCTCCAGCTCTGGTTGAATGTCCTCTACAGCCTTTTATGCTCCCCGTGCTCATCTGACCCCCAGGTGCTGTTGTGTTATTTTCCTGCTTGCTCAGCGGACAAGCAGGGGGCGGTGCGCAGCAGGCACGGGCTGCTCATCCTGACCCTCCAACAAGAACCCTCTCCTGGAGCTCCTCTCCTCTTCTTGTGCTGCGTTCCAGTTGCCTCGGAGGTCGTAATTACCAACCTGGAATGACGTCTTTCCGAGTTGAATGCGTTCCAGTTAGCTTGTCGGCACGATGACGAAAACAAGATGGACGCCCGCTACGAAGCTGTTGTTGTTCTTGCTTTGTTGGATTATAAAAAGGTTTCCAGACCAGCAGCGAAGTTGAAAAGCAATTCTGAGGCTCTTGAAATGTTAACCAGGTATGTTGTTTTAACCAGTAGTTTTTATTTATTTATAAATAAGCTTATTTTTGTTAATTATGGTCTTGAGGCTCTTACATCTACTTTATAGTTTTAATTCGATCTCTTTTAGGATTATAGCAGCAGTACAGAAGTTATCATTAGATAAATAAAGTCAGAAAGTGCTGAACATTGTTTTTCTTTTCTTTTTACTACCTCAAACCATTAGCAGACGTTTTTACGGTTTATTGTTAAAATTGTTATTAAACTTCAATCAATCAAAACTTTATTTCAGACTCATATGGTCCATAGTAACAAAACAATTTAATTTCTTTGTATTTTAGGATGCTGCTGATACACACAAACCTACGGACACATGGAATAATCATGAAGACTATGGGAGGTGATGCTGAACATGGATGACAACAAGTTTGTGCGTCATTTCAGAGTCAACAAGACCCAGTTCACATCTGTAATGATGCAGCTGCAGGAGAAAGGAGCACTGTCAAGGTGCAGCACCAGTCCCTGTAGAAAAGAAGGTCCTGATGTTCCTGTGGTACATGGCCAACCAGAACAGCTTCAGGGAGATGTCTGACAAATTTGATGTCTCGCAGTCCTCAGCACACAGGATCATCATGGAAGTACTGAAGGCCATTTTGCACAATGGGACACACCTTCATCCCCTGGCCTAACGAATTGATGCTGTGGTGATGATTGTCATCATGGCAGCCTGCCTTCTGCATAACCTCTGCATTGGGGCTTCACCAGTGTGTCAGGATCACCCAAACAGCTGTCCAAGGCAGGATGAAAATGACTAAATTACTCTTTACTGTGATGTGTGGATGCTGTACTTGTATTAGCTTGTCATAACTTGTCAAAAAATGTTCTAGTGTTGTTATAGTGCTGTTTTGATTAAATGTGTTTATCTGACATGCCACTCTCTCGCTGTCATTTATATCTGTGTGGATAAACCACGCCAAAAACATAAGCTGGTATAGGTAAACACATTTTACAGCTGCAAAACTTAGTTTCCCACAACAATAACACCTGCTTAAAAGTCAGTGCTTAAATAAAGCATTTCTATGTAGTAATTTTAAAACTCTGCCCGATGAGAACATGAGAGCACTAGTTTCTCTGCAAGTACATCGGTTTCCAAAAATATTGATGAAAAACTGCAGTGCATCATGACAAATTGTCGTGTTTGAATACCAGAGGTGTTCCTCTTTTACAATGAATTTACTTTCATTCTAAGTAGTTTCTTTTCATTACCTGCTTTCCTTTATTCTACTGAAAAACCACACTTATTGTGAAGTAAGACAAGAATTTGTGCATTTGTTATTTCAAATTGTTTTTAATAACGTATGACAACAAGGCACAGGTACAATTTGAGGTCTGAGGTCTCAGTAAAATGAGCTACCAGCTAAAACTAAATCAAAATAACTAACTTCACAAAAATCTTACTTAGTAATGTTGGACACAAAGACACTGTTCCAGTAGCAGCTGGCAAAATGCAAGGGACCAGGGAAACGGGTTTGTCTGCTCGGGTCCAGGAACATGTTCATCTTCATGTTGACGTAAACTGCAAAGAAATATACACATGGTTAACAACAAATCACAGATGACAGTAACTCACAAATCCCGGTTAAAAACTCACTACTACTCCATCGCTTTCAATGCCAGCTGATTTGTACTGGATCGTTTGATTTATGATCTGCAATGTTTTTATGTTTTTCGTGTTGTACTTCATTGTCTGTGTTGCCTGTTGCGTGTTTGTTTGTCCAGCACTTTGGTGTGGACTTGTTCCTGTGCTTTATACATAAAATGGTATGGTATGGTATGGTAAAACTAACCCACAATAATAATTATAAATAAGGTCGATTTTCACTCTCTCTCACACACACACACACACACACCCAACACAGACACACACACACAGACACACACAGCTGTGGATTGACAGGATGGTTTGGGTTTCAAGTTTTGCATTTTTTTAAACAAAATAATTGATTCTGTTAAACTGGATTCCCACCCTGACAAGCCAAGATAAATCTTGATAGACCTTTTAAAAACAGTTTATGGTGCAAAACATTAGTTTACTAGCTAAAAACACATGTAAAGGTGAACAAAACAACATGTTGCAGGCCTCCTACGCAGCTACATCATCAACACAACAATCACGTTCTTTAGAAAACACAAACCGCTTAGAAACACCCTCTAATTATTAGGCGACATATCGTATAATAATCACTGTAAAGTACGACATGTGTTACTGAGTTAATGATAAACAATGAACGCTGAACAGCTAAAACGAGTACTGTGCTAAACAACAACAATGCCGCCTCACAGCCGTTTAGCGAGCCGTTGTCGACGCACAGAGGCTGTTTAAACATATCATTATCATTACTGTAAAGAACTACAGTGCCTGAATGCGTTAATGTGAAGTTACGGCTGAGTAAACCACAAAGAACAGCGAAAAAGAGTAAAAAGTAACTCTTTCACTCACTGTTGATGCGAGGAGCAGCCATTTTGAAACGATGATCTCGGCGAACTCGGGTATGGTGTGGCGAGACCGAGTCCACGAGTTGTAATTACGACCTGAGGAGGCGTTCCAGTTGATTTTTACTGCTCGGAAGCTCGTAATTACGACCTCCGAGGACAACTGGAACGCAGCATTGGCTCTTTGTCCTCCTTTCCAGATCCTCTCACAATAACTCCTGCTCCCTCCCTCCCCCCTTCCTCGTTCTTTCTTATGGTGAATCCAGACCGAACGCGTTTTCAACTGCAGGAGCGTCCGGTTTACATGCAAAGTCAATGGGGGACGCGCCTCCAGGCGTCTCTTGGCGTCAGGCGTCGCGTCACGTGCGTGTTGAGCGTGCTGGAAAAGCGTTTTTCGTGCACGTGAACCTGCGTCAGCCTCCAAACCACGCATTCACCATGCTGAAGATTTCGCCGTTCAAACTCGTGAACGCGTGTCCGACCAATCAGGAGAGTCGGGTGGAGGAGAAAGGGGGAGTCCGCTATGTGACGCGGAAACGAGGGGACGGGTGTATTGCGCAACTATGTGACGTCAAGTCTGCTCTACAGGGACAAAAATAAAAAGCTCCTTGCCTGGCGGAGTGCAGTGAGGAACTCGGTGTACCGGTAAGACCCCGCCGCCGCAACGCAGCCGCAATTTCACGTTCTGGTCAGGACACCACTGGGTCCAGTGCGTCCACTTGCGTGCGTGTCGAGCTTTTTTGCCGTTGAAAAGGCGTTCGGTCTGGATGTAGCATGACTCTCCTCCTCACTCTCACCATGATGAGTCGCCACCTCTACTTTCAGGCTGCTCCGGTAATCGTGTGAACGCTCATTCAGATCACACACTTCACTTTTATTGTTTTACATTCTTGCGTACAATTTTGCAACTTGACTTCTTCTGCATGCTTTTGGTGTTTTAACTGTTCATATATCAAAATGTTTGGCTCTGGGGAAGTGTGCCATGACCTTATGTATTTATAACTTTAAAATTTTTAGAAATATTAAATGTTATTTAACAAGGATTTGCCCATAGAAATTCACTGACATCGTTTCATTACCTACAAAACAATGTTCTCTGAAATCGTCCTTACTAAACTTGGTCCAGTTTCATCTTTTGATTTTTTAACTAGCTACTGTCATAAAGAAGCGTACTCAGGACTTTGTGGACTGGTGCCAGTGGAAGCACCTCCAGATCAACGCTGCTAAAACTAAGGAGCTGGTGGTGGATTTCCGCAGGCACACACCCACCTCACTGTGAACATCCAGGGAGTGCACATTGAGATCATGGACTCTTATAATTCTTGTTGAATTTGATCAAGGAATACAGATTTAAACTATAATTGAACACTAATATACCACTAAGCATTCTGGGAAATCCCGTTTTTTAGTTTCGTTTTTGATTGTGGCACTATGAGTTGTAATTCTTGTTGGTTTTGATCAACAGATACAGATTTAAACTATGCATTGAATTTATGAATGTAAATTCAATGTACAGTATTGTTTAGATCTGTATCTGTTGATCAAATTCAACAAGAATTACAACTCATAGTGCCACAATCAAAAACGAAACTAAATAATAATAATAATAATAATAATAATAAATTCAATTTATACCGCACTTTTCATTAATAAAAATCTCAAAGTGCTACAACAATAAAAACAAGTGATAAAATCAAATAAAATCAATAATGGTATTAACTAAGATTAAAAACAGAATCATGTGGAGGCAGAATAGGCCTGCTTAAAAAATAAATAAATAAATAAATAAATAAATAAAACAAGTGATAAAATCAAGTAAAATCAATAATACTATCAACCAAGATCAAAGATAAAATCATGCGGGGGCAGAATAGGCTTGCTTAAAAAGAAAAGTCTTTAAACCGCTTTTAAAGTCAACCAGTGACTGTGGAGCTCTCAGGCAGTCAGGAAGGGAGTTCCATAGGCGGGGGGCAGCCACACAGAATGCCCTGTCTCCCATGGTCCTTAATTTGGTTCGTGGAATGTGAAGTAGATTACTGTTCTGTGATCGTAGAGACCGGGTGGATGAATATGGTGCAAGAATGTCCTTTAGATAGTCAGGTGAAGTTCCATGTAAGCATTGATGTGTAATGAGAGCAGTTTTGTATTGAATTCTGTAGGTGACAGGAAGCCAATGGAGGTTATGGAGAATGGGTGTAATATGTTCAAATTTACGAGCTCTCAATAAAATCCTTGCTGCACTGTTTTGAATATATTGAAGTTTCTGAAGGTTTTTGCCAGGGATTCCAATAAACAGGGAGTTGCAGTAGTCGAGCCTGGAGGAGACAAAGGCATGGACGAGTTTCTCAGCATCGGAAAAAGTCAGAGATGGGCGAAGTCTGGAGATGTTTCGAAGATGGAAGAAGCAAGTTTTAAACAGATGCTTAATGTGAGTTTCAAATGTAAGATGAGAGTCCATTTTTATTCCAAGATTTGTAACAGAGGTGGAGAGGGGGATGTCTTGACCAGAGAAGGAGATTGTTGTTAAAGTTGATGTTTGTATCTGGTGAGGGGTGCCAATCATTATGGCCTCAGTCTTGGAGCAGTTTAATTGAAGAAAGTTCTGATTCATCCATGCCCTTATTTCCTCCAGGCAGGCAGAGAGGGCAGTGAGTGAAGATGGAGATGGGGATGATGAGGATGATCCAGTCCTGATGTAAAGCTGTGTGTCGTCGGCATAGCAGTGAAAAGAAATGTTGAACTGATTAATAATTTGACCTAAAGGCAGCATGTAAAGGGAAAACAGCAGGGGCCCCAGAACTGACCCTTGAGGGACACCACAGGAGACACCGACTGTCTGGGAAGTGGCATTGCCAAGACTAACGCATTCCAGCCTATCGGAGAGGAAAGATTTGAACCAGTCCAGGACAGTGTCACAGAGACCGACCTCCACATGAAGACGGTGGAGGAGAATATTATGGTCCACAGTGTCGAAGGCTGCAGTGAGGTCAAGGAGGACAAGGACGGAGGGAGAGCCAGTGTCAGCAGCCATGAGGATATCATTTGTAACTCTCAGTAATGCAGTCTCAGTACTGTGAGCTGCTCTGAATCCAGACTGAAACTTCTCGTACAGAGAGTGTTGCTGTAGGTGGTCCTGCAGCTGAGCAGCAACTGCTTTTTCCAGCACTTTGGACAGAAACGGGAGGTGGGAAATTGGGCGGTAATTAGAAAAAATGTCGGGATCCAAATTAGATTTTTTCAGAAGAGGCCTAATGATGGCAGTTTTTAGAGGCAGTGGAACATGACCAGATTGTAGAGACTGATTTATTATTTGAGTGATTAATGGGCTTATTGCAGAGTGATTGGATTTTATGAGAGATGAGGGGAAGGGATCCAGGGCGCAGGATGAAGGCTTCATTTTCTTTATGATGGACTCCACCTCACTCTGAACAACCTCATCAAAGCTGCTCAGGGACCCAGGATGCAGACGGGTAGATGGTAAACGAAGATCAGGGAGGTTGTGAAGCTGAGATCTGATGGTGTCAATTTTGTTTTTAAATGATGAAAGGAACAGGTCGCATTTTTGAACACATTCCTCAGAAGTTTGTTTAATGGGATTAAGTAGATGAGTTACTGTGGAGAAGAGCTGTTTAGAGTTACCAGGGCAGGTGTTGATGATGTTGGAGTAATACTTGGAGCGTGCTTCTTTAAGAGAATAGGCGTATGCTTTCTGATGTTCTTTGTATGCCTGCTTATGTACCGAGAGACCAGATGATTTTAGACGTCTCTCGATAGCACGGCCAGTTGCCTTCATCCTGCGGAGCTCACCAGTGTACCAGGGGGCTGAACGGGAGAAAGACACCAGTCTTGTCTTCAAGGGAGCATGTAGGTCCAGAAGCTCTTGGAGAGATCGGTTGTAGTAATCAACGGAGTCATTGGCAGATGAATGATTGACAGCGGTCAGGGCGTGAAGATCAGCGGACAGAACATCAGGGGAAATGTTTTTAAAGTCCCGGAACTGGATGGGTCGCTTTGGGTTTGAAGCAGGTGAAGTTGAAGGCACTTCCAGAGAGATGACACTGTGGTCCGAGACACCCAGGTCATATACAGATAAGTTATTGATGAGTACAGTGTCTGTAATCACCAAATCCAGAGTATGCCCCCTGCTGTGCGTAGGGACGTCCACATGTTGGGTGAGATTAAGAGAGTCCAGAAGAGACTTAAAATCTGTTGCCAACGGGGAAGAGGAATTGTCCATGTGGATATTTAGATCGCCAAGAAAAATAGTTTTCACAGGGGAGGTGCAGAAAAAGGTGAGGAGGTCATGCATCTCTGAGTTAAATGAAACATGCGGTTTGGGAGGTCTATAAATCAATATAACGTTCATCAGGAGTGGGGCTTTGAAGTTGAAGGCCAAACTTTCAAAAGAGGAAAAGTCCTGAGAAGCTAGATGTGTCAATTTTAAATTATTGCGGTAGATTACAGCCAGACCACCACCGCGGCCAGTGCTGCGGGCTCTCTGCAGATAACTGTAACCAGACGGACAGGCCTCATTTAGAGAACTGTACACATCTGGCTGATGCCAAGTCTCTGTAAGACACATGAGGTCCAAGTCCTTCTCCAGAATGTGATCGTGAATTAGGCATGATTTGTTTGATAGTGACTGCACATTGAAAAGTTCTAATTTAATACCAGTTGGTGTAGAAGCCTTTTGAACCGGTTTCAGCAGACTGAAGTCCACTCCACGTTTTCCTTGCCACTTCGTGCGCTGTGGACTACAAGGGACTACAGACGCAGCGTTCTGATGACGTCGTCGAGGTGCGACACGTCTCTTGGACGAGACACACGCGATAGACCCAACCTGCGGCTGTCCAGAGTAGATGGATATCTTTCGAGAGCTTCTGTGGATATAACGAGGTCTACGCAGAAGTCCCAGTTGTTTGATGGTGGAAACAGAGGGAGGAATGGAGCAGTTGTTAAGTCCAAGCAGCTGCGAAGCAGAATACGTCAACATCGTGCCAGCCAAGCCGGGGGAAGCTAGCACAGAGCTAGCTGCTAACAGCAGACCCACGGCTCCGAAAGAAACAACCAAGAAGCAGAGGGATGTAACTTGGTTGAGCATATCGTGAAGAGGAGCACAGGAGAAAATCCAGGACAATCCAGATGACACAGGAGGTTGACAGGCAGTAGGTGAGTGGAACAATAATTGCAGCTACGTAACGTAGTTCTTGAAGTAAGTTCGTGCTGGAGTTTGACAGGAGGTAGACAGCCCAAATTCCGGTTAGGAAGAGCTAGCCAAGCTGTCCGTAAAATCCTTATTAAAAACCACTGAACAAAACGAGTCCAGATAAATGTCCAAAAAATGTCCAAAAAATAGCAACAGTAAAATAACTATTTAGCGTGGAGAAGCGGCGACATCACGCCAGCGTCCTCTCCAGCTGGTGTCAATCAGTCGTGTGTCTCAAATGGGGACTGTGTTGATTTCCCATAATGCTTAGCAGTATTTTAGACTAGTATTCCTGGCTGCACCATGAGTCAGAAGGACGTCTGTGGTAGAGACCTGCCTCTTGTATGCCATTATATTGTGAATGACTGTAGTGAGGCTCAGAGTGTCTTCTCTGGGTTTGCCTCACACACTGTTAAGACAGAAGTCACAGAGTTTTGTGCAACTCCATTCAACAACTTAATTATTACAGCCTCCTATACCTGAACGCCGATATTGGATCGGAAAAGTATCGGTATCGGTCGATACCCAGATTTAGGAATCTGTATCGGATCGGATGTAAGAAATGTGGATCGGTGCATCCCTAATTATGATGTCATCGGTATGTTGCTGCTTCTGTGCTGAGGTCTTTTTTTGCAACTTTAAAACTGTGTCCCGTCTAGGACACATTGTAAGATGTGATTTTTTTAAATACCTCCCCTCGCGTTTCTCTTTTTCTTATCTAGACGAAAAGGGCAGCGTCTCCTGAATGCCACGACCTCGGACACCTCCGTCTCCCCATGTGTGTTTGTTTGTTTTCTCGGATGGGCTGTACTGAAATGTAATTTCGTTGTGCTTCGATGCATTGACAATAAAGTTGATTCTGATTCTGCTGATTAGTTAGGTTGTGGGTGCAGGAGCTGTCAGAGCAGAACTTCCACACAAACTCAAGTACTGCTCCGGCCACGCTAGTATCAATATGATCCAATTCAAGGTTAGTATCAGTAATATGTGGATCAGCGGGGACACCTATTGTTTAATGGCATAAAAGTTGGATCATGTGCGACATAAGCATTCAGATTTGTGTTGCTTTGAAAAACATCAGATATGTATCTATTCTACTTACTGTATGAGGTGAGTTACGTTTGATTTATAAAAATGGATTTGTGACAGATTGCCATAAAAATATTTATGGATCACATATGGGTAAATAATTTGGATTTGGTCCACTTTTGTTTGCAATTTGACCTTAGTTTTAGTCTGGCTGCAGGTTTATATACTGTATGCATTCCTCAAAGAAACGTTAGGTTCTTATTTCCATGAAGGATCACGTTGGTGTTGGAAAAAACAATCAATTTCTCAATCCGTTTAACGTCTCAGCACCTGTTATTAAGGAGAGGGTTCTGCTGTCGGACAGGATTTATCTGAGCGTGCACTCTGCTATCCAACTCCCTGATGGCTGGAGTGCATTAGTGGGGCGGGGGCGGGGGGATAGAGGAGATGATGTAGGAACAGAAAGGAAAAAGTTTATTTATTTTAGTGCTTCTGCTAACATTTCAGGTATTGACTATTGCTGAAGGCACTGATGCATGAAGCAGGAAATGTCTGATGCTTTCCCAAATCAGAGACTTGTCATGAAATGAGCTGCATGCATTGATTTACCAACAGCGTGTCATGTTGTCTTGCGTTGCTCCAACAATAAGGGAAAGTTTCCATGACTGAGTCAGGATTAAGTTTGACAAACAAATATAAAGGAAAAGCAGGTCAACTTAAGTTGAGTTCCTCAGCGTGACCTCAACAGAAATAAGGACCTTCACGAGGATTAACCCTCACAAAGCAACCGGTCCAAACGACATCCTGGGAGGGTGCTGAAAGACCGTGCTGATCAGGTCTGCGAGGTGCTGGTCAATACCTTCAACTCCTCCCTCACCCTGGCAACAGTTCCCACCTGCCTGAAGACCGCCACCATCATCCCAGTTCCAAAGAGCTCTACAATGACTGGTCTGGTTCTCCACCATAACCCTCAGCACTGGCTCTCCTCAAGGTTGTGTGCTGAGCCCTCTCCTGTTCACTCTGCTCACATATGATTGTGCAGCTCCCCATCCAGGCTGTCACATTGTAAAGTTTGCAGATGATACCAAGTACACCTCGCTGCAGCCTGCAGACGGACCACTGTCAGTCCCGGAAGTGATGCTATTGCATTTAAAAAACCTTAGGGGGCGCTATTTTCATGATCACTGAAGCGCAAGTTGAGAGGTGAAGGCCACACGATCCACAGTAGAAAACGCACGTCAGCAAAAGGTATTTTTACCTTCTTAAAACTTTTTTCACATAGTAAATCAAAAAAACACTTTTCTAGATGAGGTTGAACATATAATTAACAGCTGTAAACAATTGAAATTCGTATTCTTAACAGCTTGATAGTGGTTTTTTTATCATTATATGTTGATCTTTTTTTTATATATGTTTTTGATTTGTACACCAACATTTCTGGAAAGTCTTTTTTTTATTTTAATAAACTACAAGCTGCCATCATAGGTTGGTGTACCCTCTACTTCAATATATTTTTAGTATATAAGTCAACAAACTAATGTTAGAAGAAACCTAACATAAACAACATTTATCTGCGTGTCATGTTTATTTATGGGTTAAAATAGGTTCTTCATTCAGTAAAGTTACTTGCATTAGGTTGCATATCAACAAAATCTACTAAAAAAAGTATTAACATATGGAAAAATAGTATATATATATATATATATATATATATATATATATATATATATATATATGTCAAAAGTTACAGAGTAAATGGGGAAATCTAATTAATTAGTTACATTTGTCATTAAAATATTAATTTCCATTAAAAAAATTGTAATAGCACCACTAGCGCCTTTAAAATATTAACTTCCATATTTTTTTTTTAGAATAGCGCCACTAGTGCCTTTAAAATATTAATTTCCATTCATTTTGTTGTTGTTGCGTGTTTTAATAGCGCCACTAGCGCCCCCTTCATTTCCGGAGTGCAATAACCACTTCCGGGACTGACACCAGTCCGTGCTGCATTCTGCAGCGAGGGGTTACTCGATGATACAGCTGTGGTGGGATGCATCACAAACAATGATGAGTCCAGCTACAAGTACTTGGGTGTACACATGAATGATAATCTCAGCTGGAGCAACAACACCACCAGCCTGATCAAGAAAGGTCATCAGAGACTCTACTTCCTCAGACGGCTGAGACGAGCTGGTCTGAGCAGCCCAGTCCTCACCTCGTTCTACAGGTGTGCAGTGGAGAGCATCCTGTGCTCCAGCATCAACGTGTGGCATGGAGGCCAGTCCGAGGGAGATTGACAGTCATGTTCAGCTTCTTCCATTTTCTAATAATTGTTCCGACAGTTGATCTTTTTTCACCAAGCTGCTTGGCAATTGCCCCGTATCCCTTTCCAGTCTTGTGGAGGTCTACAATGTTGTCTCTGGTGTCTTTGGACAGCTCTTTGGTCTTAGCCATGTTAGTAGTTGGAGTCTTACTGATTGTGTGGGTGGACAGGTGTCTTTATGCAGCTAACAACCTCAAACAGGTGCTTCTAATTTAGAATAATAAGTGGAGTGGAGGTGGACTTTTTAGAAGCAGACTAACAAGTCTTTAAGGGTCAGAATTGTTTCTGATTGTCAGGTGTTCAAATACTTAAGTGAAGCAGTAACACACAAATTATTTAAAAAATCATACATTGTGATTTCCGGATTATTATTATTATTATTTTTTAGATTATGTCTCTCACAGTGGACATGCACCTATGATGAAAAATTCAGACCCCTCCATGATTTCTAAGTGGGAGAACTTGCAAAATCGCAGGGTGTTCAGATACTTTATTTCCTCACTGTAAAACATCTACCTTCCTTCTCAGCATCATGTCAGCCAGCTCTCTACCTTTGCCTGTCATTGGGCCTCATGCACGAACCGTTCGTACGCACAGATTTGTTCTTAAACTGTGCGTACGAGTGATTTAGGAGCATTTGTGGCATTCAACAATGTTTTCGTATCCTAAGATTTTTTTCAGATACGAACAAAATTTACGAGTGGTCCAGACCTGTCGTATATTTTACGAGCAGTCAGTCTGCTGTTATCCAGACGGATTTTCTCCACTAATAACTTTATACTTCGTTATTTAGAAAATATTTTGGGTTTAAAAAAATCACGCACCATAATTATTCTTGACAATAGGTTATTCTGTTTGAATTAGAATTATAATTTTAAGTTTAATTTGTCTGGTGTGTCGCAGGTGCTTTGATCCGTGGATCAAAGCACCTTCACCTGACGCATTCCCATTCCTCAATCGGAAGCAATACCACTCCATAAATGTCCAAATTATATCTGATTCGAAATATAACCTGCTAAATGTGGTTGCGCGATGGCCAGGAGGAGCGCATGACTCATTTGTGCTGCAAAACAGTGCTGTTGGCACGCGTCTTGCGCAAGGTGCGCATGGAGATGGCTGGCTTGTTGGTAACTTTTTAATTTGTAATTGAGGATTTGGAATTATTCTCTGATCATTTACCTATAACTCACTATTTTCTGTTTGAATTAGAACCATAATATTAAATGCGACCCGACCCCGGATAAGCGGAAGAAAATGGATGGATGGATGGATATTAAATGCAACGACACAAATTGGTTAAATTAAAATAAAGCGGCTATTAATTTTGTTGTATAGCACTACAATATTAATATGAAGTTAATTGAAGTTTCGAGACATTTTAAAATGCTTTTGTTCAAAAACACATCGGACACTTGCATGGGGGGGGGGGTAGCGGTGCGCGACAGCTCTTCTGAATAAGTGAAACTATAATGTAACACAGTTGTTTACACTAAAATTAAAAATATTTGACCAAAGAAAAACCAGAGCAGGGCTGGAGAGATAAATACGATTTTTATTTCTGTGACTGTACAACCCACGGGAGACATGACATTACAGCACATTTCATTCCTCGGCTTTAAAGCAGAGTCACAGCTGACGCTGCTAAAAGTTACAGATTTATAATATTATAATATTAACTGCAACGACACAAATTGGTTAAATTGGTTAAATTAAAATAAAGCGGCTTCACACCCACCGCCGCGGCCCGGACGGGTCGCGGACGAGTACGCGGGTACTCGGGGGCCGCGGCGGGTCACGGCCGAGCAGGACCGCCACGCCGCTGGGTACAAAGTTCCGTGGGCCGGCCGCGTGCCGAGGATCGCCGAGCGCCCCACGTCGACCCCCGTGCGCCTCCCGCACGTCGCGCCCGGGCCCACCCCCCCGTGCCCCGGGGATGGTCCGTGCGCGCCGCACGTTTGAGTGGGTCCTCGGCTTTAAAGCAGATTCACAGCTGACGCTGCTAAAAATTACAGATTTATTTATTTAGTTAGTTAGTTATTTACTCTGAGAGCAGAACTTCAATCTCCGCACCAGTAAAGTTCTTCTTTATACTTCTCGCTGTCATCTTTATGAATGGACACTTCCTGCTCTCTGAGGCAGGAAACGTAGCCTTATATGGTGTTTTGAGGGGTGGGAATTATGTAAATGACCTCTCCGCGTGCACGAGCAGGTGGATAGAACAGGTGCAATTCATCATATTTGCGCAGCTCATTTACACACTTTTCCTGAGGATAGAAGAGTTTGTTGAATCTGACGTGGCATGTTCGTACGAACAAAAGTAGGAGAAATTTAGGATAAAAATACGAACATGTTCTTGCATGAGGCCCATTGTCCCCACATTTAGAGTTGCAACCCTCAGTCCTACATTCTTCACTTTCCTCCTCTCCCTCTGTCTCCTGACACGTTTTCCTCCTCGGCGTCTTCGACTAACAGTAGTACAATTTCCGCCGGCACCCTGTTTGTCAACAGCACCGGTGGCGGACGTTGTTAACCCGGGCCTCGACCGATCCGGTGGTTTCACTTTGATCAACTCTCATTATGGTTTTGGCAAAAGTGTTTTACATCGGATGCCATTCCTGACACAACCCTCACCATTTGCTTGGGACCAGCACAAGAGATACAATAGCCGTGTTTCCATCAAGGTTTCTAGGTGCGCATTTTGAAATATCGCAGCAGAAAAGCTTAATGGAAACGGCAAAATGCGAGGTTACTTCCTGAAATGCGCTAAAAAGTTTATACGCTCGCTTGAGGTGGTTTTTGGGATCTTCGCAACCGAGCAGATGCGCTAAACGACAGATGGAAACACATTTTCCGACTCATTTCTGACGTAGCGAACATTCACGTCACGTGACGTTCAGCTGTTTCCGCTCCGGACAACATGTAACATCGCTAAAACTAGTTGGCATGACAGAATAAATACAACTCGCCCGATAGCAACACGTACCTGAAATATTCTCTCCATTTTGACGAGATGTGTGGCCGGGTTCTGTTTTCAACCGCTACTTCCTGTTTACTGTAGACATGCGCAGTGCTGACGTCTGACGTAATGACGCTGACGTCTGACGTAATGACGCTGACGTCTGACGTAATGACGCTGACGTCTGACGTAATGACGCTGACGTCCTGACGTAATGACGCTGACGTCTGACGTAATGACGCTGTGCGCGGCTTGGAAGAAGCGCTTCAAGCCAGTAGATGGAAACACTTCTGATCTGCATTAATTTGTATTTACATATTTGCGAGGTAGCTCAAAATTCGAAATGAAAATGGATGGAAACACAGCTACTGGCTGGTGCTCCCTAGTGGCTGGATTTACCCTGAAGCTGTTAGACTCATGAATCTCTAACCAGAATAATCACTGTGAACAATCACATCATGTTGCTGCTGATCTGAAGAAGACAAAGGAGATGATTGTGGACTTCAGAAGGAACAAACACACCCATGCCCCACTGAAAATAGGTGGGTCTGCAGTGGAAGTGGTCTCCAGCTACAAATACTTGGGTGTACACTTGAATGATAACCTCAGCTGGAGCAACAACACCACCAGCCTGATCAAGAAAGGTCATCAGAGACTCTACTTCCTCAGACGGCTGAGACGAGCTGGTCTGAGCAGCCCAGTTCTCACCTCGTTCTACAGGTGTGCAGTGGAGAGCATCCTGTGCTCCAGCATCAACGTGTGGCATGGAGGCTGCACAGTTGCAGAGAGGAAAGCTCTACAGAGAGTGGTGAAGGCTGCACAGAAGTCTGTTGGAGTCAGTCTCCCCACCATCACAGACATTTACACCTCCAGATGCAGGAAAAGAGCCACCTGCATCATGAAAGACCTCACTCACCCAGCACACTCACTCTTTGCCCCACTCCCCTCAGGACGGAGGTTGAGGAGCATCAAATGTAGAACCACTAGACTGAGGAACAGCTTCTACCCTGAGGCTGTTAGACTCATGAATAAATAAAAAATAAAAATAAACACTGCAAAATATCACATCATGCTGATGCTGATCTGTTTTCTTGTTGCTGTGTTCATCTGTGTTCATCTGTGACCATCTGCTCATACAGACTCATGTTCGTGCTGCTGTTTATAATGATGTTTTTCCACTATATTAGGGCTTAGTGTATTACTAGTTGATGTTTTTCTTAGTTAATTCTAGATGTTATTACTGTTTTTCTCTTGCATTTGTTGTTGGATGTAACTGGGACCCCGTGTACATAATCTCGTTTTCATCACATGTACCACATGCGGTGCAAATGACAATAAAGACTCTCTGACTCTGATCTGTTTCATGTTGCTACTGATCTGTTCATGTTGCTGCTGATCTGTTACATGTTGCTGCTGATCTGTTACATGTTGCTGCTCTGTTCATGTTGCTGCNAGGTAACTACTGTTAGCTCAGTGTTTGTTAGTAAAATAAGTCAAGAACCACAGGACAGATTTTTATCAAACTTACAGAATGTAATCACTGTATGGACATTTACAACTGATTAGCTTTATGAGATGTTTGAGATTTAAAAAAAATTGATGTTTCATAGACGTAAACATGTCGCGTTAGCTTTGGTTATTTTTCTGCTACTATTTGTTTAAATAGCTCGTAAACCACACTGCAGATTTTCTTGAAACCTACAGAAAGTAATTATTTAGTGGTCATTTACAAACTGTTAGCTGTTGGAATTGTTTGGGATAAAATTCAATGTTTTATGGGCATAAATTTGTCGTGGCTAGCCTCATTTTATTTCCGTGTATATTTTAGCAAATAGCTCATAAACCACTCGGCGGATTTTCTTTCAGCTTACAGAAAGTAATTATTTGGTATTCATTTACAAACTGTAAGCTGTTGGAGTTATTTGAGATAAAATTCAATTTATTCATAATTTATTTTCACAGCGCACGCGATTGTTTGGAAGGCATCAAAGCGAAACAATTTAAATCCAGCAGATTTGACCATTTCGTGAATTTATTAAGGAACGGTTAAGCTCAGGAACTCTTGTGCTATAATGTCAGCTGTAATTTTTAGCAAACAAATAATTGTTTTTACCGTGTTAATCTTCTTAAAGCCTTGCTGTGCGCTCCTGTGGCAGACATTTGCAGCAGAGCTAAACACTTGGACCACATTTCCGGTTTATCTCAGCGGTGACACGTCACGTCAGCGGTGGGTGACGCGTTACGTCGGCGGTGACATAGGTGCGATCTAAATAAAGGTGTGACACGTTTATGGGGTTTTGCAATTTATTGCCAATAATTGGACAAAACGATCTATATAACGGTGCAACCTTTCAGGCGTAAAATATGGTATAAAGAAAAAAGTGAAATAATATAAAATAGAAGCAGAATACACAAAGTTGAAAAGACAATACACACATGCACAAGGTGGTAGGGAGTACTACATTCATGATGCATATGTGTATATATTTTTTACTAAATTACCTTGAGTGGATCAGACGTAATGGCAAACAAAAATGTATGGACCCAACCTAAACCATAACACGTCTGCTGTTTGATAGGAATATGTGGGCGGCCGTGGCGTAGTGGTAAGGGCAGTCGTCTCCCGATCGGAAAGTGGCGGTTCGACTCCCGGGACCCGCACCATGTGTCGTTGTGTCCTTGGGCAAGACACTTAACCCTGAGTTGCTCCCGGTAGGACTGGAAAGCACCTTGCATGGTAGTCTGCCGCCACCGGTTTATGAATGTGTGTAGCATTCAATATATGTGTAGCACTTTGAGATTTTCAGTAATGAAAAGTGCGTTATAAATTGAATTAATTATTATTATTATTATTATTAATATATTAATAAAACCTAGCATAAGAACGTTAGCACGAACCATTATGTATTATGATTCTTTGGCTTTCTGTGTTTTCTGTGGGTTTGAGTTCTTAAGCTTTATTTGGATTGTTGTGTTCAGCACATTTGATTTATTTATTTGTGTCAGTTGCCATCGTTTCCCCACAGCCTTCCTTGTTCATTTCTCCACACCTGTGCCTTATCTGTAATCAGCTCACCAGCGTCCACTTCAAAACCAACATTTCAAGATGTTTTGTTAACACTTATTTTCACAAAATACCTTGTTAGAGTTCTTCAAATTACATTTTTGCATAGAAGCAAGACATACAACCCCCCCCCCCCCAAATAAATAAATAAAATAAAATAAAATAAATAAAAACTTTTACATAATCAGAAAAAACTGTTCCTCGTGGTTTATATATATAGCAACATTTCAATATTTAAATAAATGCACAAAAAACATGTTCAGTGTCACTGTGTTGGTATGCATCTACAATATGGCGTCTTTTGTTTACATCTGGAACTGTGCATGCGATCCCATGTAGGTACTGAATAATCTTGATTAGTTTGAGATGCCAGAAATGCACTTTGTTCTTGACCCCACTCCATCTGGTCAGAATGAAACTATTTCTCCAAACATTCAAACATCTGCCTACAACAGGTAAGGTATAACCTTTCTGGATAACATGAATAAAAACAAAATCTGAACTATCCCCTTTAAATGACTATATTCCAGGTCTTGCTTTGAGATAAATAAAGTTCACAGACACCAGATAACATCGATTACCACCCTGCGTGAGGCGCATTGGCAGAGCTATCAATAGCAAAAGCAAAGGCCTCACCTCATTGAGCGCTCCGTGACCCTTCTGAAACATCCACACTTATCAGTCTCACAGTTTTTGAGCCTGACCCTTTTTTTTTGTAAAACACAAAGCTGATACTCAAAAGACGCTGCCATTCACATTGGCCTTTAAACGGCCTTTAACTCCTTTTTTCTTATTTCCTTTAGAGGGCCATCAGAAATAAACTCTGTTAAGTTATGACAGCATGACCTGTGTGATTGTGTGTGTTTGTCCTTCGGGGAGGCTTCTCAAATTTTTTACAAGCATCGGACGAGGCAAGGTTGACTCTCTAAAGTGGAAGTGAGAGACATGACAAGCCAGAGGATGAAGATCCCCAGCAAATAAACCTGACATTTCTCCGCCACACATTCCACTATCGCACCAATAACAATTAGCTCAGTGATTGTTTGGCTAATTACTGCATGATTAAATATCTGGTGCTGTGCCAACGAAGCAATCTCCTCTCCAGCTTGTACATGTTTACCTCTAGCAGTGCAAATGTCAAAAGGAGCCATGGTGTTGGTTTAAGGCAAAGCATGCAGGTAAATTTTCATCCGAGTCAACACAGATAAAGCCTCTACACGTGCGCCCACAAACACGGCATTCTCCACGCTCCCTCCCTGACCTCAATTTGTAACCACTGCTGTGATTCTTCTTCGCCCGGAGGCCGCTGCTTATCAACGTTTCCTGAACCTAAAGGGAGATAGCTCGAGTGGATACGAGAACGCCAGAGGAAGGGCCCTTCACATGCAAATTCCATCAGCGGTTGCAAAGGAAGCCTCCTGGCGTGACACCATAGGGGTGTACTAAAGTATGAAGTGAGATTAATGAGTTAGCAGAAGTATGACGAGTCTAGAGCTAGAGTTTTCAAGGTCACAGAGGTAGATCTTTTTTAATGCTGGCTGGATCCCCATGGTAAATGCTGCCGCTTACCTAACATGTTCTCAATGAGATGTTGCTAATTATAAATTGCCTAAAAACCAACAGATGTGGTTAAAAACACTCATCTACAGACAGTACAGTAGTCCCTCGTTACTTTGCGGTTCAACTTTCACAGACTCACTCTTTCGTGGATTTTCAAAGTAAGATTGGACATGACACACAATTGGCTGATTGATGGATGGGCCGCAAGATCGGCATGGATTTTTTAATTTAAAATAAATTATTTTAATTTATTTAGCACCTGCTGCACCTGTGTGCAGCCCACAGGTGCAGCAGGGAGAAGCTCCTTCCTGCAGCAGAGAAGTAGGCATGGCCGAGAGCGCTGGCAGGAGGCAGAGAGAGCAGAGATGATAACATGCTGTGCCCTTTAAGAGCATTTAGAGTTTAGAAACATTGCAAGATAGATATATATATATATCAGTGGTGTACCGTCCAGGCCTGCAAGGCCTTCAGAGAAGGCCTTAAAACTATTTAAAATTAAAATTAAAAATATATATATATTTTTTTAAATTATATTTCGTCCATGAATACGTATTAAATAATTCCAAATGGTCTGGCCGCTTCCTTTCATTGCTACCCCCCTGTTTGCTCTGCTTCCAGAGTGTATTTTCATATTTAAGTGTTTATCCAATCACATTTTAGCCACTACTTGTTGCTAGGTAGATTTGAAGCCTTCTCTCGCAGCTCTTGTACCCCTGAACCGCTTCACCAAGCTGTTGCTTCAACCAATCAGATTTTGAGTTGGCGAGACCTGATGCTATGCGCATCACCAGGAGCTCACCGCAACACGGAAACAACTGCGTATTTACACACTTTGATTGGATAGTCAACGTGTGACGTCACGCCCGCGGCGCGGAAGCTGATAGTCGGTTCGGGCTGCCCACTAAAATAAGCTTTTTCGCTTTTTTTTTTTTAGAATCTAAGTAGGTTTTTAAAGGTTTTGAAATGGTCCAAAATTGCTGTGTTATTGGATGTAACGTCCGGTCACTCGACCTGAAAGTTAAAAAGATAGAAAACTGACTTTCTGTTTCCTGTTTGCTGCTGACACGAAGCAGCAGCTCATGTGTCGGACAGGAGATGAATGCAGCGGTGACACGTCTTGATACAACTTTCTGCATGCCCAAAAATAACTGCTAGTTTGTTCCAGACACTGGTGAGTTTTGTTACATTATTTATAGATGATTATTGTTTGAATTGATTGAATTGATTTTGTTTTAAGAAGGAGCAAATATATTTTTTTCATTATATCTTGTTTTTTCCCTTTCATATGTCTGTAAATTGTCTTTGTGTTTTAAAAAACCTCACAATTTCAAAGGTTCAACAATTTTTTTTATTTTTTATTTTATTTTATTTATTCATTTTATAATTTTATAATACATTAATGTGTCCTGTTCAGCATTTTGCCATATTTTTATTGTCTCACACAAAACTCTGTCTAATATCAGCCAAGCTCATAACAGAAGCTGTGACCTCAAATTATTACCCGGGGATATTAAATATTTATTATCAATTATCAAATATTATTATTGTCAATTATTAATATAATATTAAAGACAGTGTAATAACAAATAATCAGGATTTTTGGTGAGTAAAATGTTGCTATATTCCAAAATAATATTGCAGTTTTATCAGGTTATTTTTTATGTGTGTCGCAGCTGTACCTGCAGTAGAAGTTTTATAGCCATAAAATAGTTATTGAGGCTTGGATTGATTCAGACGGAGCACTACTTTATACAG